>JAXIVD010007835.1:0-19040 GCA_036785275.1 Cancer borealis | reverse complement strand
CGAAGAAGTGAAAGTTAAATTTACTTGGAAGGGAAGGAGGCGAAGAGAGAGGAGAGAGAGAGAGAGAGAGAGGAGAGTGAGAGAGAGAGAGAGAGAGAGAGAGAGAGAAGAGAGAGAGAGAGAGAGAGAGAGAGAGAGAGAGAGAGAGTAAAAGCGAGGCGGAAAGAAAGAAAGAGAAAAAGCAGGAGCGATTAATCTACGTCATCAACTTTATCCAATTGAGTTGTCAGTGAATATTGGCAAGCACTCGAGGCAATATTTCAAAACTATTAGATCATTCCATTTTATTTGCAAATGACTCAGAGAACAGTCCATCTGCTTCACACACACACACACACACACACACACACACACACACACACACACACACACACACACACACACACACACACACACACACACACACACACACACACACACACACACACACACACACACAGACACACACACACACAGACACACACACACACACACACACACACACACACACACACACACACACACACACACACACACACACACACACAGACACACACACACACACACACACACACACACACACACACACACACACACACACACACATCTTTTTATCTATCTCGTTCAGCTAACACAAAAAAGTTCAATGCCACTTCTCTTAATTAATACTGGCAATTGTGTGACCGGGTAACCTTTATTTTCTTTTTAGATAATACATTACTAGTTGTACATCGCAGCGACTCTACACGATCACCACACCCACAACCACACCCTGCCACACCCTAATACCACACCCTGCCACACCTTAACACCACACCCTGCCACACCTATCTCTAAAGAACGCAGCATCACATCACACCACACTATACTGTTATAACCACATCCCACCCCAGAGAGTCACACACCACACCATCCCTGCACCACACTCTGCAGCACCACACAAACACGCTGCACCATCACAGTATACACACCACATCCCCATAAAGTAAAATAATATTAAATTTTTTTTATAATGAAATCTGCCTCACCTTGCCTCGCCTCAGTGACTTTAATTCAGAAAATGTGTTTATTCCCAAGAGGTTTCAAATTCATTATTCGTAATATTAATAAAAAACAAAACATTTCAAAAACATTTTAGAATAATTAGAAAATAATTAAGGTAATTATAGAAACCATAGAAAACATTAATAAACAAAGAAATCAAGAACAAAATTATATCGTCTAATAATTTTGTACTCATATTTTCAGTTATTTTTTCATAGTTTTTTATTTTGCTATGTATATTGGTACCAATATACTTTTCATATTTATTTTAATTATTTCAAAGATAATAAATGCATTATTTTCTATTTATTTTATATAATCTTATTATATAACTTCTTTTTTTTATATTATTATATAGAATGTAGTTGCCTATTTTTTTTAATCATGTGTTTTTACTGTATTTGATGATGTTTTATATTTTGATTATAGTTATTGTTGTGTTTACGTTTTACTCACCGTGATGTTAAGTGAAGTTTTGGTTGTGTATTATTTTTTCCTCCATCAGAAAATACATCATCATACAATCATAGGTTAAGTTTTCTTCATTATCTTATTTAAAGTCTGTTTATCCATCTATAACCTTATCTAGTTTTCGTATTCATTTATATCACTTCCTGTTTTATTATATTCTATTTCATTTTCTGTTGCTCCCTTTTTCTTAAGATTAGTAGGATGGAGGAAAGGTAAGGGAGGAGAAAGGAGTAGGAGATGTATGTAGGAGTAAAGTAAGACGAGTGTGAGGCACAGATTGGATGAATGGATGGATGGAGACAGGAAGGCAGGAAGGCATGAATGGATAGAGGGACGAAAGGATGGACAGAGAGAGGAAAGAATGGATTGAAGGAAGGAGACAAGGAGAGGAAGACGTCAGGGAGGGAGAGATAGAGGGAGAGAAGGAGAGGAGAAGAATTGGAATGGAAGGGAGGGAGGGAGAAAGGTACGGAAGGAGGCAGGGAAGGAGGGAAGAAGGGATGGAAGGATGGAGAGATGGATAGAGGGAGGGAGGAAAGGAGGGATGGAGAGAGGAAGGGAGGGATGGAGGTAAGGAAGGAGGTAAGTAAAGCATCTGGACATGGAAAGCCTTTTATTATAATATAGAAACATTTATAGCAAAATAGTTTTCTTTTTTCTGTGCGCGGACACACCTGAGCTGCCCGACGCGTCACACCTAGACAACACGGACACCCACGTCACGCTTACATGGCCCGTGTACGTATTAACAGACATGTACGTATGATTCATGTGCGCCTGTACACCTGAGACTAACTGACATGTGCGTTAATAGGTGTGTACGTATTTTAAGTTACAAATATGAGTTTTACATGTATGGTTGTATATTGTACACACATGTAAAACTCGTGTGCAACTTGTCATGTAAACCAGCAGTCATGTACAGTTAAGTCATGTGTACCTTTCATGTATGGTTAACCTACATGTATACTTTAGTTCATGTACGTTTAAAAGCCATGTAAGTTTAACATACACATACATTCGCTTTCCGTACAACCAACAGACATGCACACTCTTCTTCATGTACACTTAACAACCATGTACGTACAGCTGAGACACTACATGTGCGTCCCGTGTCCTCACCATGTATGTAAAATTTAGAGGCATGTGTACGTAGGATCAACCGTTATGTACAACCATGTACACCTAAGTTACACACAGTCACTTGAGGTACAACGCCACCAGCTCGGTTTTCAAAAAGGAAAGTCACCTTGAAACAATTACTTGGAAACTGTCAGTCATTTTAAGTCAGTCAGTCAGTCATTTTCAAACAATCAGTCACTTGGAATAGTCTCCTTAAAACAGTCATTTTTAAATGATCATCTTAAAAACAGTCACCTTTAAACAGTCACAGAAAAAGTCTTACCTCATGTTTCCAATACCTGTCACCTGTTACCTGTTACCTGTCACCTGTTACCTGTTACCTGTTACCTGTTACCTTTACCTGTAAGAAGCATAGTTCGC
This sequence comes from Cancer borealis, assembly GCA_036785275.1. Taxonomy (NCBI): domain Eukaryota; kingdom Metazoa; phylum Arthropoda; class Malacostraca; order Decapoda; family Cancridae; genus Cancer; species Cancer borealis. The sequence goes on along the minus strand of JAXIVD010007835.1, from coordinate 16,043 downwards.
GACTCCTTCTCTATACTCTTAAAGCCACAAATTAATCCCGATGCGACTCTGAGAAAAGGAAGGGAAGAGTAAAGAAGGAAATACAAACAGAGGAGAGAGGAGAGAGGAGAGAGGAGTGAAAGACGCTAAGCAAGAGATATTCCTTGTAAAAACACCTGTTACTTGTGTGTTTTAGGGTCAAGATGGGCTGCTAGTGTGTGTGTGTGTGTGTGTGTGTGTGTGTGTGTGTGTGTGTGTGTGTGTGTGTGTGTGTGTGTGTGTGTGTGTGTGTGCGTGTGTGTGTGTGTGTGTGTGCGTGTGTGTGTGTGTGTGTGTGTGTCCCCTTCACCCTTCACGTTTACTCTCCCATCACGAGCCATGGAAGATTAACAAACAGGGTAAAACGAAGGAAGGAGAGATAAAGAACAGATGAGACGAGACAACGATGAATAAACTTGTTAAAAAAAGGTTAGTAAAACAGAGGTGATAAATGTTGCATAGAAAGAGAAACAGAGAAGATGGAGAATAAAACAAAGGATTACAGATGAATGATAAGAAACAAGTAGAAAGAAGAAACAAGAATAAGAAGAATCAGAGGAGACGAGGCGAAAAGTTGGAAGAGGAGGAGGAGGAGGAGGAGGAGAACAAATGATGATAGAGTCTAGGAGAAGAGAATGGAAAGCAAGGAAAGAAGGCGTAAAACAACATACAAAGAGGATAAAAATAAAGATAAAGGAAGAACCAAGAAAGAAATGAAGAAAAGAAGGAACAAGAGAAGAGGAAGAGGGACAGAAAGTGACGCAGCAAGAGGATAATAACGAAGAAGGAAAGAAGGAATAAGAGAAGAAAGTATAAAGACGTATCAGCAGAAGGAAAAGAAAAGGAAGAGGAACACCGACGTAAAATGACACACAGAGTAAGAAGAAAATTAAATGGAATAAAAGAAAAAAACGAAGGATAGAAGATGAAGGAAAAAAATTATCAGAAGGAAGAGGAAGAGGAAGAGGAAGAGGAAACAAGAGGAACGTACAATACATTTTTATTCCTGTCACATAATTGTTTGTTGGTTTTATTAATGGTTGGGAAAATGAGAGAGAGAGAGAGAGAGAGAGAGAGAGAGAGAGAGAGAGAGAGAGAGAGAGAGAGAGAGAGAGAGAGAGAGAGAGAGAGAGAGAGAGAGAGAGAGAGAGAGAGAGAGAGAGAGAGAGAGAGAGAGAGAGAGAGAGAGAGAGAGAGAGAGAGAGAGAGAGAGAGAGAGAGAGAGAGAGAGAGAGAGAGTTCAATCACTCCTGAAGCCACAAAAGGAAGCTTCGAAAACCTCATTTGAAGCCTGACTGAAGCCTTATATTTCAGTAGGATCATGTGGCTTCTGACGGTGATTTTTCGTTGCTGCTTTTTGTCTTTGTTGATGACTTTCTTTGTTTGTCCTATTTCAGTTTATTGGGTCTTGTTTTTCTTCCTGTTTATTGGGTCTTCTGTTTATACTTCTGTTGTTTTTCTCTTCATGGTTCTGTTGATTGATTTTCTCTCGTTTTGATTGTGGATTTATTCATTTTCTTTTCCCTTGTTGATTGTTTGATTGATAAAATTCTGGCACTACTTTCTCCCTCTCTCTCTATCTCTTCCTTTATTCTTGACTCCCTTTGCTTGAGGCTCATAGTAACACATCATCTGTAACTTAATAAATAATTCACCTTTACTCCCTGTACCTTAACGGCATCTCTTTCCTAATACATTTCTGACCCCTGTTAGTCTTTTTATCATCCTTGCTGGTGGCTCTCGTCCTGTCCCGGTCCTGCTTGTGGCGGCTCCCCTTCCCTTGCTGGTGGTGGCCCCGCGTGGCTCTTACTAGAGGAATAAATGTGACGCCCAGATGATACGTGCAAGTAGTGGTAGGAGGGTCATGGTGACGTCTCTGGCTGGCAGCGACGCAGTGCCTGAAGGGAGAAGAGGAAATGTTGAGAAGCTTGTTTGTTGGAAGAATATTGTGCTGTGGGAAAGTGGTGGGATTATTATTATTGTTGTTGTTGTTATTATTATTATTGTTATTACTATTGTTCTTATTTTTATTAATACTTCTACTACTACTACTACCTCTACTACTACTACTACTACTATTACTACTACCACTACTACTACTACTACTACTACTACTACTACTACTACTACTACTACTACTACTACTACTACTACTACTACTAATAATAATAATAATAATAATAATAATAATAATATTTACGTTATATTGCATAGGTTATTATATAATATTTGCTAGGTTTCTCAGTGATAGGTCGGGTGTGTTGGAAAAAGAAACGACTGATGATGATGATGATAATGATGATAGAGATGGACCTGATAGGGGTGACATAATATTTTCTGAGTACACACACACACACACACACACACACACACACACACACACACACACACACACACACACACACACACACACACACACACACACACACACACACAGACAGACACACACTAGAGGAAACTCGTCTCCGTGAAATGATAGCATCCCTCTTTTTCCTCGCTTTGATGAAGAAAAAGAAAAACACTAATATAAATACGGAATATTATTTTTTCTCCTCTAGGAGAGGAGAAGAGGAGGAGGGGCAGGAGGAGGAGGAGGAGGAGGAGGAGGAGGAGGAGGAGGAGGAGGAGGAGGAGGAGGAGGAGGAGGAGGAGGAGGAGGAGGAGGAGGAGGAGGAGGAGACCAGCACTTCCTTATACAATCCTTAAGGAGTAGTAGAGGAGGACATGAAGGTGAAAAAATTATGTTAAAAATGTCATTCCTCTTCCTTACTGGGGGCACGGAGGACACAGGCGTAGTTAGGGAGGCCAGGGGTCAGTCAGGGAAGGGAAGGGAAGGGAAGGGAAGGGAAGGGAAGGGAAGGGAAGGGAAGGGAAAACGTAAAAGATTGGTAGAAATGGGTGGGGTGGAGCGGCCACGGAGGGTAAAGGGGAGTCATAAAGTTGACTTCTAAGGGTTGTGGGCTACTCAGAAGATATCTTTGTTTGTGGGGAAGGAGGAGGAAGGAAGGAAGGAGAGGGACTGGTATGAGATCGAGCAAGGTGATATATGGAACTCTTAGGGAATGAAAGGAAAAAGGAAGGAAGGAAGGGATATAGAAAAGGAAAATAAGAGAAGATTGGAAAAGAAATGTGGGTACTGTACAGGAAAAGGAGGATTGAACGTAGGAAGGTGAATAGAAGACATAGGAGTGTAAAGGAAAGATAGGTTGAAGGAAGGTAACAGAAGGGGGTTTAAGTGAAGATAGGAAGGGGACACGTGTAGCCTGAACCCATCTTAGAGTCAGACGAGAATTGTGTCTAACTTGTTTGTTGTTTGTCCTTCATGCATAATTCAATGGTGTGTTTTCCTTCGTGGAGTGAGAGTGGGAAACGATAATTGACTCTGTGTGAGGGGATGGAAAACGGTTTGAGTTGGTAATAGTATTGGTAATGATGACACTACTACTACTACCACTACTACCACTACAATAATAATAACAATAATAATGATAGTGATAATGATAATAATAACAATAGCAACAACAGAATACTTATATATGCACTGAAACACCTTGAAGAGTATTAGATATTTCCAATGGCAGGATTTGGGTTAGCAGGTCAAGTGTCATGGGAGGAAAGTTATAAAGGATGTTGTATCCCCTTTTTCTCCCTTATCCCTTACCCCTTAGCCCTTACCCTCCCCATAAACACGACCCCAGAGGCAACACAGAACGATAAATGGATCTCTAGTGAAGCGGGAGATAATCGTTTTCTGAGTTACAAGGTGTGTATGTATGTGTTTATGTGGATTTTCTTTTTGAATTTACGTACATATGATTTGAAGTACTTGTCATGTACTTAATTTCTTAACTATCTAATCCTTTTTTTCTAATATTTTTTGGCTTTTGTTTCCTTTGCTATAGTTATTTATTTATTTTTCTATTTTTTTTTTTAGGTGTGCAAACTGACCTATAAAAATACGAATCTTTTTCCCCCGAATTGAAATAGTAGAACAAACGGCTGTGTTTGGAGTGGCTTAAAACTCTTTTCTTTTCTCATTTTTTTTGCGAGAGTTCTTGGGTTCAGTTTTGAGTAAAGTTTCGTTCCACGTTTTCCTTTTGTTTGAGTTTGTCTAAAGTATTACTGGTGTTACTGAGGGGAAGGGCAGCTCTGGGGAGGCCACACAAACATTGGGTGGCCTTGCTTCCCCTCACTTTCCCCTCACTTTCTCCCCTTACTCCATCCCCTTCCCTTCAACTATTCCCCTCTCCTCTCACTACCGTACCTTTTCCCTTACTCTCTCATGGCTGCCTCTCTTATCCCTCTCAATTCTTCCCCTTTACCTCTTTCTCTTTTTTCTCTCTTTTTTTTCTCTTTTTTTCTCTGACACACTCCCTTCGAATTTTTCTGCACACACACACACACACACACACACACACATACACACACACACACACACACACACACACACACACGCACACACACACGCACACGCACACGCGCACACACACACACACACACACACACACACACACACACACACACACACACACACACACACACACACCTCGCCCATTCCACCCGTCCGTTCCTTACTGTCCCTTTGATAGTATGTGAAAAAATATGATGAAAGTAGATGATTTATGTAGTTACACTTGACGCGGGTGGTGGAGAGGCCGTTGTATGGAGGGAGAGTGGAGTAAGGATGATCTATGGTGTATTAAATATAGTGAGTGAGGGAGTGGAAGTATGGTGATGAGATTTTTTTTGTGTGTGGAAGTTGTGTGGAGTTTTGATTTAGGTGAGAAAAATTGTGTCTGGTGGAGCGATGTGAAAAATAGAAATATGTGGTGTTTGTGGTAGGTGTGGTGGTGGTGAATTTTTGTGGTCATGATTTTTTTTTTATACATATACGTGGAGAGTATGTTGAATATTTTTAGATGTTTTGTTAAGATAATGTATTTTTTATATGGAATTCATGACCATGTTGAATGTTGATCAATGTGGAGGTAATAAATAATACTAATGAGTTATGTTGATGGTAGTAACTGTTGTATATATTGAATTAGTTTATGTGGAATATTTACTTATCATTGTAGTGACTTTCCTTTCACATCTCTATCTATCTATCATTCCTACTTCCTCTCTTTAATCTTTTTGTTTATCTAAAAATTGATTGTTGATCTTTTACTACTACTATATAATTCTTGGTTTTAATATTTTATGAAATCTTCACCACCTCTGCTGCTGCTGCGTCACCAAGGAAGACTAATAATTAACTAGCATTCCATCTGTGTCAAGTCAACGTCACATATAGCAAATCAATAAAACATAAAAAATAAATACAGATAAATAGATATAAAAAGAATACTTCCATAATTCAAAGAGCAGAAAAAAATCAGTGAGGTCTTGGATGGAGTGCCGGCAAGGAGGGAGAGAGAGGGAAGGGAAGAGGGAAGTAAGGGGAAAGAGGAAGGGGGATGAAATATGGCTTTGACCGACGGATGACAGGAAGGTGAGGTACTTTTGAGGGGGGAAAAGAGGGAAGAAAGGAATAGAGAAAGGAGGGAGAGAAGTAGAGTAAAAAAAATAAAGAGAGTAGGAAAATGAAAAGGGAAGACAGATAGGAGCATAAAACGAAGAAAATTACAGAAAGGATAGGGGAAGACAGGTAAAAGGAAGAGGGGTGGATGGTAAGGAAGGAGGAAGGAGAGAGGGATGAGAAGGAGAGAAGGATTGGGATGTCAAACTTAAGCCCTGACGTAGCGGGAGAAGACGGTGGAAGACTAAAGTTTGCGACGGCGGCCGACAGATGGCAGTGTGAGGCGGTGCAGCATGGAACTATGCCTACCAGGAATGATTCAGCTTGAAATATCCCTTGACGCTGCTGTTATGAAGTCTTTAAGGACAAAACAACATCTATTATGGAGTAATGTAATAATATGACGCTGGGTTATTAAACTATGTCTGCATTTCCACGTACAATCATTGCATTTAGTTGGGTTTAGGACGCCAAAGCAGCATCTTTACCTGCATTGCTATTCAGTAAAAGGTAAATAAGTAATTAATGGGGTAATGATATACTGAATTATCAAACTGTATATACTTTACGTAATTTTCATTAATTATACGTGAGAGTAGAACACTTAAACAACATGTAAATCTAGTTATGATTAAATGATATTAGAGCACAATGTATTAATGTTATGTTAGATCTTAAACCTACTTCTATACACCTCGTACAGTCCGTTTCAAGACAGTGTTGATGCTACTATTAAGTATTACCGTATTATGATGTGCTGATAGAAGGACATAGGAAATAAACTCGTGTAGACTACTGTTACTACGAGCAAATTGTCTCGTCTTACATCTCCAGTCATTTAAATGAGAGAAAGACATAAGTGTATATAAAATTATTAATGAATGTACTGCAAACGATAAATTAAGGAAAAAAAATGAAGGAAAAGTGAGATATTTCAGTTCACTTAATTAATGTTTTGACAATTTAATCACCAGATGTTTGATGCTATTTTTATTTTCTACATTATTTTTTTCTTTTGAGTTGAGCAATTAGGTGACAGGTGTGAGGTTAAGGCCAGATGAGCCTTGCCTCCTCCTACTAGGTGACACTTATGAAAAATCTCCTTTACGTGTTTAAATCCCATTGAGGCTTCACGTGTAATCCCTTTCTCTCCGCACTAATCGTTCTTACTTAGCTTTTCCTCTTTGTAATCCTCTAATTTACTCCCAAACTAATTCTTGTTAATCTTTGTGTTGCAGTTATTATTACCTTTAGCTCCTTCCTCTTATTTACATCTGCCTCTTGTTCTTACCTTTCTCTTTAAATATTTCTTTACCAAATTTTGTTTATCATTTGACTTTTTGGGTCTTTCTGTGTATTTTCTTCCTTTTTTCCTGTTTCTAGTTCTTATATATTTCTTCGTTTCCTTTGTTCATTCATCTTTTTAAGTTTATTTTTTTATATTTTTTTCTTAATTAAGCTGTATTCTTATGTTTATCTTATTTTTTTCATTTTTTTTGATTTACTCTTTTTATGTCTATCTTTTCCAGTCTTCACTCCCTTCACTTTTTTTTTCTGATTGTGCACCATCTATTTTAGTCCTTTTTGAAGACAGGAATTTTTCATTATCATTATTATTATTCAAATTAACTTTTTTTTCCCTTTTAATCGAATTCTTACAACCCATAATTTCCATCTCTGATATCATTTTCCTTCCTACCTACTTACACCCCCCCCCCCCCCACACACACACACACACACACACACGCACACGCATACACACACACACACGCACACGCATACACACACACACACACACACACACACACACACACACACACACACACACACACACACACACACACACACACACACACACACACACACACACACACACAGACACACACACACACACACACACACACACACACACACACACACACACACACACACACACACACACACACACACTGGTCCTTGCTTTCCCTACCCTTCACCGTGTTCATAATGCCGCCTCCTCCTCCTCCTCCTCCTCCTCTTCCTCTGTCACCTCACCGTTACCCAATGCTATAATGCTAACGTGTAATTTGTCTTGCTGGGGATTATAATGAGACGCCATATTATTCATACTAATTGCTCTTCACCAGGGACTGTGTGTGTGTGTGTGTGTGTGTGTGTGTGTGTGTGTGTGTGTGTGTGTGTGTGTGTGTGTGTGTGTGTTTGTGTGTTTGTGTATCTACCGTGCTACTATTATGATCATTATCATTATCGTTATCATTATTTATCATTATTATCATTATTATTATCATTATCATCATTATTATTCTGGTAGGTGTATGGTATTTTTTTTATCTTTTCTTTTTTTTTTGGTACGTGTGAGTTTCATTTCACCCCCAAAAAAAAATCAGAAAAGGAGGCATCAAGTAAGCTCTGCCCCTAAAAAACTTAATTAGTTTGGAAAGTTTCTTAAAAAGTATTATGTTTTTTGAAGCAGCAGAAGGAGCAGCTGTTTTTTTCTTTTTTGTCTTCTTCCTTAAATCCATCTGTTGCATTATTTTCTTTCTTATTATAATTCATTGTATACATATATGTTTTCTCTACCTCAATGTTGTATCGGTTTGAACAAGCTGTCATATAATAATTTACAATGGTAATGCTGGTGCCGTAATTGGCTTTGAATTTTATATTTCTAAAACGAAAAGACAAATAAATAATACGGGAACTGTAAACCTTCGATGGCGTGACAGTGTTGCCATTATTTACACGACAAAGTTGAAATGGTGTTTGGGAGTGTGTTGATTCTGTCCGACTAACGAGGGCTGTTAGGGAGGGTGTGTTGCAGCTGTTGTTGTTGTTGTTGGCGTTGTTGTTGCTGTTGTTGTTGTTGTTGCTATTGTTAATATTATCATCATTGAAGTTATTATTATTGTTTTTTAAATATTACTGTTATTATTATTACTATTATCATTATTATTATTATTATTATTGTCATTGTTATCATAGTTATCATTATTATTAACATTTTCATCATCATTATCATCATCCAATCATTATCATAACCATCATCATCGTTCGTATTGATATTAGTCCTTCATTCCATCACAGAACAACACGAAGTTATCTGATATATAGTATTCATGTTTTGATAGTGTTTACCTCGTCGGATCGACCCATGAAAAAAAGGCAAAAAATTATTAAATGATTTCTTAAAACTAAGACTTATCATATAATAATTCTTATTTCTATACAGTTTTATAAGATAGATTTTTTGTAAACTCTCTTGTCTGTGAAGCTTAGAATTGAGTTTATTGAGTTTTAATCATGATATATAGTTAACTAATTCCTACGTTGAATATTTGACTTGGCTCAGCGTCTAAAGCAATTGCTCTATTCTGCGGTCTCTGATGTGAGTTGGCTTCCCTTACTATTGCAAGGCAATTAACAAATGCTCAGATATCTACACACAAGTGATACAGGTTACTGGAACAAGCTTATCGATTATGGATTAGTGGAACAAGTTTAACGTTGGATTCCTTACTTGTCTTGTTGTCTAAAATATTAATCCTAGCTATGTTTTTGGACCTCCTGTTGCCATAGTGCTGATCTCTAGAGGGCGCTGACTGCACACCCGCGTCTGCAGCACACTCAGCAGGAACAGCAGCAGACAGCAGCAGCAGACAGAGGCCCCCGTACAGAACCGCAGCGTGAGAGAGTGAAAGAGAGAGAGAGAAAGAGAGAGAAGTTATCCTCTGTCCCCGTGTGTTGTTTACCCACCACTGTCTTAGTTTAGCTTAGTTTAGCCTGCCTGTACTGTCTCCCTCACACCACAATCCTACACTTGAGACAGTCTGTGTTGCCCGCCCTGCCTAGCCCATGTACCTTACTCCGTCCCACCTCTCCCCCGCCCCCGCCATGCCTAAAGACGTTGCTTAAAGCCTCCTGCCAACATATTGTCCACACCAGACCGTGCACTACCACACTCCCCACCACCACCCACAGCCCACCCCCGCCCCATCCCCCGCCCCCGCCCCCTCACCAGCGAAACCATTGCGTGCAGCCTCCTCGTGACCCTCAAGATGGGAATGCCGCTAGTAGAGAACAATAAATGTGTCCAGGAGTTAAAATGCACCCAAATACGGGAGAGTAAAGGTAGCTTAAGAAGATTACCTGCACACTACCTGGCGTGGGAGATTGCAACACCTGTCAGGTATGTACTCAAGTATACACCAGTGGAATGTATTGTTATTGTACTGTGCTTGTGGATCAGGGATTACTGCGAGGAAATGGTACGTTTGAACATTTCCTTGCGTCTATAAAACACAATTAGGGAAGCAATAACACCCTGAATGCTATTTGTATATTCATTCCTCTTCGCAAGACGCAATTTCGTAGTGACAATGTTTTTTTAAGGATTACGGAAATGCCTGGACTGAATGCATATTACGTGGAGTGCTTAGACAATATTCTGTCTGAATCTGAACCTCCAGGGAATATTAACGAAATAATTGGTCTACGAAGGATTACTGAAACTATTTATGTAACGTTTGGACAGGAGATGTAAGGTAGAAGTAACTGTGAATGTCTGTCACTCACACGCACTTCACAACGCTATCTATCTACCTACCTACCTAGTGCCTGGTGCTCTCATGTCACAGCCGCATCACCAACACCGATCCAACAGACGACAACGATGATGAAAGAACATTGTTACACGACTTGTTAATATGTTTTATGCTCTTTCCTCACGTACCGCTTTGCCTTTGCCTTTGTGTTTGTGTTCGTGTTCGCGAAACAGATTAACGAGGCTTCAGTTGTAGTGTGAAAGTTATTGCTGCAGCTTCAACGTGGGACTGCAGCTCCTCTCAACGCATCTATAAACCGAGGAGGGAGAGAGAGAGAGAGAGAGAGAGAGAGAGAGAGAGAGAGAGAGAGAGAGAGAGAGAGAGAGAGAGAGAGAGAGAGAGAGAGAGAGAGAGAGAGAGAGAGAGAGAGAGAGAGAGAGAGAGAGAGAGAGAGAGAGAGAGAGAGAGAGAGAGAGAGAGAGAGAGAGAGAGAGAAAGAGAAAGAGAAAGAGAAAGAGAAAGAGAAAGAGAAAGAGAAAGAGAAAGAGAAAGAGAAAGAGAGAGAGAGAGAGACGCAATTTTTTTTTCTTTTACCGATCCTACCTTCAAATGACACAGGTGAAATGATTGAAGTAACGTGGTGCTTGGCTTGGCTTGCCTTGGGTTGCCTTGGAGCCTCTGCCTCACACCGGGGAAGGCTCAGTGGTGCGTGTGTGGCTTGCCTTGATAACACTTTTCCTCTCCCACTGAAGGAGGTTTAATTTTACGAACATACCGAGAGAAAGGTTGTCCAAAGTGAAATATAACGTGAGGTGCAGCCAGGTGAGGTGTGGGTACCTTACTGTTTCTACTGATATTACAGGTGATAAACAATAACTGTGTTGCTTGACATTGACGGAAGTTCATAAGGTAAAAAAATCATAGTGGAATAAATCGACGTGATAACATAGTCTTATCTTGACATAGTTTTCTGATAGAAGGACAAACTTTAACAATTCTTGACAGCAATATTTAATAGTATCTAATTTTCTCATTTTATAATACTGTATTTGGGTATTTATTCCGTTTTCTTATATTTTCATTTTTTATTCTCTTTATCAGTGTAGTTGCGTAAGAGAATTGAACTTGTGACAGAGTTTGGTCAATTTTCTTGGTGGAGTCTCGTTTTACAGCCACTTGGGTCAACTAGGGTTACCGCCGCCATGCTAGTGTGTCATAAGGGTACGTGAAGGTGTGTGGGCTGTGTAAAGTTGAAATGGATAGGGTAAGGATGTGAAGGTGTTAAGATGTGGAAAGTAAGTTGGTGTGAGAAAATAGCTTCGTCCTTAGAATCAGAAAAGATAACTAGCGAAAATGTATCGGATAGTCTCATATTCCAGTACAAAAAATTGGTAACTTATACAACGCTAGAAATAGATGTTTTATGTTATATGAAAAAAGAAGAATCTATTAAAGTTGTTGATAGTACGTAGAATTTTTTTTTTTCATATTCAATTCAGTAGAATATAGTGATCAATTGTTATCAATATTTGCAGTGAATCATGTGTACAAAGAAATTAATTATATATACATACATATATATATATATATATAATTTTTTTTTCATGACTTACACCACAATGACAATGACAATATAATAATGTACTGTGTTTTTATATGAGAGACAGGCAGCGTATGATGGTGATATTATAATGATTTAATGATCTTTAATAATTTTCCTTTTAACTATATTGCATTTTGAAGCGTGTTACTTTATTTCTCCCCCAGCCTTAATGTCCTCAAAGTTAGCCTAAATTAGAAAAGTGTTACAGCTTTTAATTACCTGTAGCTTGTCCCTCTTAAGTGTTAAAAGTGTCTGCTCATCAGAACACTTTGATCATGCACTTTATCAAATCTGACTCTTAACTTCTTAATTCCTCGCTTCGATCTTTTTTTATTTTATCCACCAACAAATCTGTATAATACGTAATTATGATAAACTTATGTGGTAATTATTAATACTTCTTATATTTTAGAGCGTCTTTACTCTCTTAAAAAAAATTAAGTTCTTCAGTGTGAATTAATGCTTTGATATCCTGAACATGTCTTTTTATTTGGTATTACTTAATATACTGATACATTTTTTTGTTCTGCGTGAAAGTTTCATCCTTACCAGATCATAAGACATCGCATGAAACACTAAACATATCAAACATCACGAGTCATTCATGATAATAATAGTTAGTCATCATAGGAGTGAGTGTGAGGACTGATACCATTCCATAACACAAAGTTCAGTCTCAATGATATGCGTGCAATGAGTTTGACTTTAGTTAAGTAAATGAATGCATGAAATAAACCATGAATAAAAAACCGACATACTATTTCAATCATACACAAACATATAACGTACTACAGTGCTAGATAACATAATAGATAACAACACAGAAAGTCATAACAAATTTACTGACAACCCCTTAATAATATATACTAGGAATTGAAGTTATATAAACACATCTATCCTTCCTCTCTCTCTTCTCCTTTATCCTCTCCTCTCCTCTTCTTTTCTTTCCTTTCCCTTCCTCTCCTCTCCTCTCCTCTCCTCTCACTTCCTCTCCTCTCACTTCCTCTCCTCTCCTCTTCTTTACCCCTGCAACACCCTTTCAAACTTCTCACACCATCCTCTCACCTTTCCCTTCCTTTCATCCCTAACTGCACCTTTCACACCTGTCCCTCACACCTGTACACCTTCCCTTACCTTTAGACATCCCTGGGGAGGTGTTGACGACCAAGGGCGCCGTCAGGTTCTTGGCATTGTCGTCGTAGTCGCCGTATAGGAGCCTCGGGGGCGGCAGCATTGTGGTGGTGGTAGTGGTTGTGGTGGTGGTGGATGTGGTGGTGGTAGTGGTTGTGATTAACTCTGTGAGGTGGAGAGGAAAGGTTTATTTCATTGATTTGTGAGATTTAAATTTTCTTTTGTGTTATTATATTTTTATTATAGATATGTGGTTAATGGCGTAGCTGGTGATGGTGGTGGTGGTGACTGTGGTAGTTGTGGTGGTGTTGGTACTGGTGGTAGGGGGAAGTAGTAGTGGTAGTGTTAGTGGTGGTGTTGATAGTTGAAGGCAGATAGCGGCAGGTGGTGATGATAGTGGTGGTGGTAGTGGTGGTGGTGGTGGTAGTAGTGTTGGTGGTGGTGATAGTGGTGGTGGTGGTATTGGTGGTATTGGTGGTGATGGTGGTGGTGGTGAGAGTAGATTGGAGGTGAAATTGCAAGTTAAAGTGGAAGTGTAGGTGGTGGAGGTGGAGATGGAGGTGAACAGACACGTTTTTATTTATATTTTTACGAGTGGACGATGTGAATTCTAAAAGTTTACGTGCATTTTACAGTTTTGTTTGAGTATTGGAATGCTTTTTTGACCCCTCGTGCCTGCGTATAGATTGTAGAAAGAGAGAAAGAAAACAAAAAGAGAGAGAGAGGTCATAGGTCAGGTCATGTTACTCACCTCTTAGTATTGTGGACGCCTGTTCTTGCCCCATGAAATTCTTGATGACGCAGGTGTAGATGCCAAAGTCTGACCTCTGTAAGTTCCTCATGTTGAGCGTCATGTTGTGGCTGCGTGGATGAGAGGAGGAAGAAAGGTGTTAGTGAGGTACAGGTGAGGTGCAGGTGTAGTGAGGGTGAAAGGAAGTGGTGTAGGTAGTGATAGGTGTTATAGAGGAAGGTGTAAGGATAATTAGTGTGTCGATATAGAAAACCATTGAAATCTCTTGTATTTTTTCACGACTATAGTGTCATCTGGTGGTGAAGTTTTATATTAACAGGTATATGCATCTTCACGTATTGTCTGGGTGAATATTAGATGAGTTTATTAATGTTTTTTCTTATTTTTTTTTCAGAACATGATTGTGTGGTGATGCTTCGAGTCAATCCTTTGATTTATGGTGAGTACCGATTGTGGTATTTATATATTTTATTGTATTATTTTATGTTGCTTTACCGTGTGGTGAGTGTTACGTATTTACAATGATTTTTTCTAAAGTTTTTTTTTGATAAACATTTTGAAGTTAATTGATATGCCATCACGTCTATAAACAATTGGCAAAAAAAAAAAGTTTAGTTATTCGTAAACTCGCGACTGTTACTGATTGATTTGATTAATTGTACCGTAGGTGGTGGGTGTCAACGGGTGTCAGCGGGTGTCAGTAGGTGGAGGAGTAGAGTGAGGTTATGGGGGCATTGGGTGAGGGAGGGAGTGGGTGAGTGGGTGAGGGAGGGTCAAAGGAGGGCGGAGAGGACAAAGGATAGGCAGGAGCGACGATAGGGAATAGTAAATGTGATAGAGTGATGTGACATGAGAAGGTGGAGGAGAACGAGGAGGAGGGAAGGAAGGAAGTGGAGGGAAGTGCAGTTAGGATAAAGGCAAGGAACAGGAGGATAAGGGAAGGGAAGGAGGTAACATCTGTCGCTTCCCTCTATCTCCCCTTCAGGAAGAGAACGAGGAGGGGACGAACTTCCTCTTCCTCCTCCTCCTCTCCTCCTCCTCCTCCTCCTCCTCCTCCTCCTCCTCCTCCTCCTCCTCCTCCTCCTCCTCCTCCTCCTCCTCCTCATGCGTCACCAAGCCACAATAGTGTCCTTTGCTGCCAATACCAGAGGAGGAAGGACGTCAGGAAAGCCAAACCCTCCGTCATGTGTGTGTGTGTGTGTGTGTGTGTGTGTGTGTGTGTGTGTGTGTGTGTGTGTGTGTGTGTGTGTGTGTGTGTGTGTGTGTGTGTGTGTGTGTGTATGTGTGTGTGTCATCTTTCTCTGAGGTCCTTCATCTTTTCGTTTTCTTAGCCTTCCTTCCTCCTCGTTCTTATTTCCTCCTCCTCGTTGTCTTCATCATCATTGTCCTCCTTCTCCTCCTCCTCCTCTCCTCCTCCTCCCTTCTCCTCCTTCTCTTCCTCCTCCTTCTGCTCTTCCTCCTCCTCTATCACGCGGTTTGCCCTTTCCGCCTAAGCCTCACACACTCGTATATTGTCCTCGTAAATCTATAGAAATCACCTTTATAACTAACCACCTGGACCTCTATACCAAGCAGAGGAGGAGGAGGATAAGGAGGATGAGATGAAGAAGGAGGAGGGGAGGAGGAGGAGGAGGAGGAGGAGGAGGAGGAGGAGGAGGAGGAGGAGGAGGAGAGGAGGAGGAGATGAAGATGAGAGGAGGAGGAGGAGGAGGAGGAGGAGGAGGAGGAGAGGAGGAGGAGGAGGAGGAGGAGGAGTAGGAGGATGGTACTCACGTGTAGGGCGGGTGTCCATCCTGCGGTGTGACTGTGAAGTAATCGTCACTGAGGAGCTGCGACCCAAGGGAGTTGTCTCTCTTCCAAACAACGTGTGGGTCAGGATGGGCGGCGTAGAGGCAGGTGAGGCTGACAGTGGAGCCAGGCAACGCCCACATGGTCTGTTTGGGTCCCTGCACCATCGGTTTATAGTTCACGTTGACGATGACTCTCTTACTGATGGAGGGCGGGTGACCATTGCTAGCGATGCACAGGTACCCGCCGGCGCTGCGCTGGTTCACCTCCTTTAAAGGCAGCGTGCTGCCCACGAAGTCTGCCTCTGTGGTGGGGAGGTGAGGCTCGGGCCAGGTTACGAGGACGTGTTGCTGCACCCTGTGTGTGTATGTGTGTGTGTGTGTGTGTGTGTGTGTGTGTGTGTGTGTGTGTGTGTGTGTGTGTGTGTGCGTGCGTGCGTGCGTGCGTGCGTGTGCGTGTGCGTGTGTGTGTGTGTGTTGGGAGATCGTGCCTTGCTCCGGCACACTTTTTGTTTATATATATATATATATATATATATATATATATATATATATATATATATATATATATATATATATATATATATATATATATATATATATATATTATATATATATATATATATATATATATAATATATATATATATATATATATATATATATATATATATATATATATATATATATAT
>JAXIVD010007834.1:12500-17500 GCA_036785275.1 Cancer borealis | reverse complement strand
GGTGAAGTGTTGACGGAAGAGAAGTGGGGGTGGAAGAGAGGGGATATTGAAGGTTTGAAGGAGAGCCTGCTGTAGGTAAAGGAGGAAGAGGAGGAGAGAAGGACAAGTGGAGGAAGAGGAAGCTTATAAATTCTACGTAATAACAACTTTATATTTCTACTTGTAGTGTGTGTGTGTGTGTGTGTGTGTGGGTGTGGGTGTGTGTGTGTGTGTGTGTGTGTGTGTGTGTGTGTGTGTGTGTGTGTGTGTGTGTGTGTGTGTGTGTGTGTGTGCCTACGTGTACATGTTAAAGGTAACATCTCGGTGGACAAAATCATGATTATCGAGACACAATGGTTAGCGGGAAAGTCTTTGTAAAAAGCTTTTTGAAAGTAATGTGTATACCAAGAAAAATTTATTAAAGGATCTCATAAACATAACTTTTGTCTCGCGTGGAAATGCAATACACCACTTTCCACTATTCTATATTACGTGAAATGTACAATGAAAAATTACAGCTCTGTAGTAAATAATTTGTTTTCTCTATACCAACGTATCATCCTTGATAAAGTGACCGTGAGTGGAAATGAGCGCAGAATATTTAAAACCTTTATATTATTTCCAAGGAACGATTCATAATGAAATTTTGATTGTATTGCGTAAACTCTTTTGATACTGGGATTAGTAACTTTCTTGTGTAAAGTTGTGGAAAAAATATAATTAAGGCCCAATTTTTTATATTAAAAGCTGTTTTTGAACTTTTTTTTAATTTTCTTTTAGCGTTATTATTTTTATTCTTATTATCATTATTGTCATTACTATTACCATTATTATTATTATTATTATCATTATTATTACCATTATTGTTATTATTATTATTATTATTATTATTATTATTATTATTATTATCATTATTATCATGATTATTATTACTACTATTATTACTTTTATTACTATCATTATATTATTATTATTATTATTATTATTATTATTATTATTATTATTATTATTATTATTATTATCAATATCATTATTATTATTATTATTTTTATTAATATTAATATTATTAATATTATTATCATTATCATTACAATTATTATAATTTTCTATAATCATTATAATAATAATGATCATTATCAGTAGTAGAATCAGTATGGGTCTAATGAATTCATTAATATCTTTTCTCTTTCAACAGTAAATCACGAAAGGTAAGTAAAACCATAACTTATTGCCTTCTTTCCTGGCACTAACATTTCGAATGTAATGTCACCGTAAGAGAAGAAAACATTCCCTCTCCTACACTCTCGCCCTCAACCCAACGCCCAAACACCCTTCCATCACGATCCCGTAGCCTAGTCAACATATTTGACTAATGCTAGAACCAACATTCTGAAAAATGAGAACGAAAAAGGAAGTAAAATTTTGCTACAGTTCCTTCACGCCATTAATTAGAAAGTTTGGTCATTTAGTTTCACGTATTAAATGTTGAGAACTACAGCTGCGCTTATTTAATTAAGTTCGTTTATCTGTCTGTCTGTCTATTTATCTCCACGCGCGCCGTCGGCATCACCGCTGCGTGCCGGGCCTTCCAGTACACGGGTAATTTAGTCGGCAATTTCCCGCGAGGGGAAGATTCACGAATCCTAATTTTCGAGGCAACTCAAGACCGAGGCGGCAAACTCAGTCTGGCTTGCATACCCGTTCATGTCTCGCCATTAATCTCTCAGTTTAAGGTACCCGCCGGGCCGTATTGTACTCACTTTTTTTCTCTCTCTCTCCAAACAAAATGCAAATCACCCTGAAAGTTACGCTGGATGGAACAAAAGCCCCATGTGCTGCCTCCTATTAGCAGTGGGGCAGTACAAGCTAAGGCCAGCCATGCTGACGCTGAAATGAGACTCCACTGAATTTTTATCACATTTATAATCCTTCATATTGTTCACGATAATATTAGCAGGATTATTCGTGTGGAAGTGAAAGCTGTTATTTATTTTTTATATTTTCACACAAGTGATGATGAAATATGGATTAGGTATAAAAGAGAATATGAAGTTGGTGCAAACTATAGAGTGCATGATGATTTAGGTTGGAGAGGCTACAAGCACGGCTTCACATGGGAGCACTACATGCAATTCACATATGTATGAATGCACGCACGCAGGCACGCACGCACGCACGCACGCACGCACGCACGCACGCACGCACGCACACATGTTGCAGCTTTATTTATAACTAAAAAATTTTCGCACTTTATTCTTTTTTTTCAAAGCAATTCGTCCATGACATATTTTCCTCTACAGTTTTCTCCATCATTGTAAACGTAAAGGAATGGCCAGCGGAGCTTGGTGAAGTGGGTAAGGCAACAGTCAGGCAAAACTGTGATACTTGAAGATACACTGCGACATGAGAGTCTTGCAAGAGCGTCTGTCTAGATACAAACAAATAGCAGCGCCTCAGACGTATCCTGATGACGAAACCATTTTTTTTTTCCACTCTCAGGAAGAAAGCAAGGCCGCTTAACTCACACCTTAGTCTCTCTTATGAATGGAGGATAGGAATTAGGATGACCTCTTATTAAGGGGTTTCAAAAAAACGAACAAAATCGCACGTCAAGTCCTGAGCGTCAAATGCGAGCGTGGGTTGTCCAGATTGAAGGTTAGGTTCTCAGTAGTGTGTCCTGAGCAGCACCAGGCGAGGCAGGGGCACGTTGGTGTTTACAACTTTGCCCGGTGAACAAAAATTGCATAGCGCAGGACAAGTGATCGTGATTAAGTTATCTGACAAAATATAATCAAAACGTCATATGGTATAAATCAATAAATAGCTGATAATAGGTGTTTTCTATGTTTAATGTTTGTCTGTTTGTTTGTGTGTCTGTCTGTCTGTCTGTATGCATGTATGCATGTAATTTTATCTATCTATCTATCTATCTATCTATCTATCTATCTATCTATTTATCTATACATCTGTCTGTCTGTCTGTCTGTGTTTGTCTGTCTGTAATTGGGGATGTGAAGTGATGGTAAACAGACAGGCAGACAGACGGCCAGACAGACAGACTAAAAAACTTTCAACTGCTATCTCATTATTAGTCTAAAGTGAAAATTTCGAGCATATTCACAATTACGTCTTTTTTTGTACTCTCTAAATGTAACAGTTTGCAAATAAAAATGATTCAGGTCCCAAAGTATGAAACTTATCTAGAATTATAAACGTCAATTAAAATGCAACGCAGTCTTTTTTTTTTATATTCAAATAAGTTCAACCAACTTTTTATCTCTCTTTGTGTTGCATTGTTTTCGACATTGTATTGATATTATCATTGTACCCTTCATGTTTACAATGTCATGATACCTTTTGAGTACGTGGGTATCATGATTGTGTTGATTTTCAAAGTACACTTCCAGAAAGATGGGAAGATGTCAGAAGAGAGAGATGGAAGTGTGTGACGAGGCAGCGAGAACACCGGTGTACAGTTATGAACGAAGACATAGAGGCATTCTATCCAAGATCAGATCTGCTGAGAATCAAAGTAATAAAAAGCATATATGGCATAATTATAAAAATAGATATGCAATGGACATAAATGAGTTAGTGTTGAAGAAAAGGATGAGGAAAAATACTAAAATTAGTAACATTTTGCAATGTATCATTAGTAAATTAATTTTCTTGGCCAATCAAAGAATAAATTTGACATGATTCCAAGCAAAAATCTTAAAGAGAGAGTACTGTAACACTTAAGTTGTGTCTTACTGCTGAATAGCAAGAGAGCAAGCAAAGTTGAATCATAGTTTTCTAACTTAGAAATCAAAGTGTGAAAAGGGCTCCTCTAAAACCATTATATTCGTAGTATTCTGGACGCAGACAGATTTTCCTCACAGGGAAGCAGTGATCATTTCATGGAAAATAAAATAGCACGTTATCATATCCTCTCATTTATCAGAGGCATAATGTCTGTACCAACGCTTACAGCCTGCACAGGAGCGACATGACAACAATACAGAAATAAGGCGGCGAATGGAAGAACCCAATGGAAGGATATTAAACATGTGTCTAGAATATAGAGTGTGTGTCCATAGGCATCTGCAATAAGGATAGGATGTTGTGCTCTGGGTTATCAAGGACAGCAAATTGTAGGCTTCTTACTAGCTTGGTCAGTAAAGAAAGATAAGAGCTGGAGGAGGTAGCGAACAGTGAAATCAGTCTTAAATTTCTGCAAAACTTATAGCCAATTGCACATAGTAGACATCGCAGGATATATATCTATTTCGTGGCAGTTAAAGATGGTTGTGAGTATTTCTGAAGCTTTAAGATCGTGGCCACGAGAAGAAGTAATAATGGTGCGGGGATAAACGCAATATTCAGCTTTGAGCCGAAACTGAGAATGAAGTATGAAAAAACAAAATAATATTGTAGTAAATAGCTTCATACAACTGAATCGTTAAGGAATAGAAGGTGAGACTCAGAGGAGAAGGATGGAGCTCCATAGACAAGAAATTAAATCTGTGATCGTCAATGTTACACAAGGGTCTTCAGAGAAAGGAAGTAGGAAAAATGATCTGAACATGTCTTAAGAGTCATCACCAAGAGGAAGGTTCGGTCTGGGGATATTCCTGTTCCTCTCTCAGTTGAGGCATCAGTTATGATTGTTGTTCATTTAAAATTCAATATATAATTTTGAGATTCATATTTTTCACGTTTACAATGTGCTTGAAGTATTGTGAGTGGACTTATTTTGTCTCTATAGACGAGTCTGAACAGTTTTCTTGTCATATGACATGCAAAGGTAAGATCACAGTAAAGGTCACTAAGTTATAATTTCCATCATTCCTTCCATTTCTCTTTCTGGGAACATCTTGAGATCATGGAGACAGTATCTGGTTACTTGCTCCATGAATATGTAAATTACATCTGATCACATACTTTACATACAAAATAATGAATGTGAAGCACCATGCGACTGGGACTTTTTCTTTTCTTTTTGAGTCTTCAACATTGTTATCTTAATAAATTTGAATAGCA
>JAXIVD010007833.1:15000-19045 GCA_036785275.1 Cancer borealis | reverse complement strand
TATATATATATATATATATATATATATATATATATATATATATATATATATATATATATATATATATATATATATATATATATATATATATATATATATATATATATATATATATATAATATCAGTGCATCCTACCAGTTCAAACCTATGGATCTAAACCTGGAGTCCTACGAAAGTTCTGGATAGAAAACTTTAGAATGCCAAAAGAGGAATGAAGAGAACAATACTTGGCATAACTTGGAGAGATAAGAAGAGAGCATCGTGGATCAGGGAGCAGACCAACGATGAAGATATCTTGATTATAATTGAAGAGAAACTAAATGGACAACTAGAAGAACAGAATGGCAAACCATGGATGGTAAGAAAAGGCATGACGGACGGAGAATACAATGGATGGATGAATTAGGTAGTTTTACTGAGATGGCCTGGAATAGACAAGCGGCTTATAGACATGAATGGAGAATGTTGGGAGAGATCTTTGTCTTGCAGTGGACTCAAAAACGCTGCTGATGAAAGTGATATTAAAGGAATTGAAACAAAATAAAAGTAATTAATATTAAAAAAAAAAAAATTCTAATATTTCTATGCAAATTTTTTTTTTAAATAATGAAAAAATGTATATTAAAAATAATAGTTACCCCGAAAAATCATTATATTGATAATATCATATAATAATAAATAAAAACTATTTAATTGCATAATTTTTTACAGTTCAAAAGTAAAGCAACTATCCCAAAAAATATGCATCATGGAGTTGAAAAAAATGTACTGGCAAAATCAAAACTTTAATATTTACGTAAGACTATTATGTATATTGCATCAAACACAGTTGAGATTCACTATCATTCTAAAAAATTTTATCCTGGTCCCTATTTCCATAAGGCTTTGAGGGCAAGGTCAAATAAGTGGAGGAAAGTTTCACAAGGATTGGCGCGCGATAACTTGTTGCATAATGTTCCAGCAGCACACTTCATCACCCCTAATTATATCCTTAGCCCAGCCGTCTCACCTGGCATACCTTAATTACTAGTGGTCGTTTTTCTCGTTTTCTTCGTCCTTCGTTCTCATCAAAATTATCAAGAGACCTGTTATTTTTTGTCCTTGAAGTTAAGGTTGACTCTATATAACGACTACTAATGGTGGATGCAGACTGAGACCTAAAGACCGTTCTGTTTCTGTATGAATGAATGAATGAATAGATTGATGGATAGATAAATGAATGAATGAATGAATAAATTAATGAACAGGCTTAAAGGTGAATTAATGCATACAGTATTATTTTCCCCTCGCTCGAAATAGCATGCAAGAAATACCTTTAAAACAAATAGCTAAGGTGCCAAGACCCAAGAAGAACACAATGAAGGAAACAAGAGAGAAAGAAGAAACTGGAATGAAATGCTGCTCACCAATCGCTAGAAGTTTAGTTAATTTACATATGTAGCCAGAAGGGGAAAACGCCCTCCCCCTCGTGCTGCTCCTCCTTCACTTAGCTCCCTCGCCCCTATCCTTGACTAATTCTATTAATTAGACACCCTCACTCACCCTCAACCCATTAAATCACCCGGACACACCGTTAACACTCTCCGGACGTCACCCATTTCACCACTACACCGCCAAACACTTCTTACAGTGTCCACTTTCATTGCTCATCCACACCGTCACCAACTGAGTTTCCTAAGGGAGTCAAAGTCGGAAAATTACATTTATTGACTAGATGGCTGCATAAACGAAATGTGTGATAGGTTTACAGCTTAAGTTCAATCCATCTTAAGAGGAAATATACCACACAAACCACGAGCGATTGATCAAATTGAGCCGTTATGGATGACAGATTGCTTATTGAAAATTGTCGGCAATAAGAGGAAAAGATTACATAGAACATGCATTAAGTAGACGACCTGTCATTAAGTAGATGAAAAGAAGCCTTGCTCTTTTATATTCTGTTCTTGCACACGTAGTTTACTAATAGCAATACAAAGTTTAGAAGATATCTTCGTTATAAACCAATAGATTTCCTAGTAACTGTTATTCCTGAGTAATCCTATGTAATCCTCCTCCTCCTCCTCCTCCTTCTCCTGCTTCTCCTCCTCCTCCTCCTATGTGTTCCTATGTGTTCCTCCTCCTCCACTTCTTCACGCTCACACTCAGGTACAGGTGTCCCTGCTTAAGGCCATCACTCAACCTTACGCACCTCCTTTTTCCGAGTCCTGTGTTCGAAAGGTGGCAGTGGTGGTGGTGGAGGTGGAGATGGAAGGGTGTTACCAGGGAAGGTGTGAGGAAAGGAGTAATAAAGATCAAAGACAAGAGGGAAAGGTAACTGTAGAGAGGAATATAGCGATGGAAAGGATGAAGGGGGAATGCACAAAGAGAGAGAGAGAGAGAGAGAGAGAGAGAGAGAGAGAGAGAGAGAGAGAGAGAGAGAGAGAGAGAGAGAGAGAGAGAGAGAGAGAGAGAGAGAAGAGAGAGAGAGAGAGAGGAGAGAGAGAGAGAGAGAGAGAGAGAGAGAGAGAGAGAGAGAGAGAGTGTCATATGAGTTCCATGGTTATGGTTCCTCTCGAACAGAAAATAATAAAATAAAATCTGAATGAGTAGCCGTAATAAACTAAATTCAAATGTCAAGTGTCAAAATTTTTTTTATACAATACAATGAATAATGAAGATAAGAAACATTGCTTTCTCATATATACATATAAAATTTTTAGGGCTACTGCTCTCTCTCTCTCTCTCTCTCTCTCTCTCTCTCTCTCTCTCTCTCTCTCTCTCTCTCTCTCTCTCTCTCTCTCTCTCTCTCTCTCGCCCTCTCTCCCTCTCTCCCTCTCTCTCTCTCTCTCTCTCTCTCTCTCTCTCTATATATATATATATATATATATATATATATATATATATATATATATATATATATATATATATATGTATTTAGTTTACAACTTTTCCTTGCCATCCCATCCCTTCCTTATCTCTATCGTTCTATCTGCAAGGTCAAAATGATGTGCTTTCCCTTCTATCACTAGAAAATTGAATTAAAGAAAAACAAAAAGTAAAGAGATAGATGTAAAATATACAAATTATTCTCAGAAAAACCGTCAGAATGTTCGTCTCAAAAATTAGACAACAAAGAAATTCACAGTCATTGTTCTCTCTCTCTCTTTCTCTCTCTCTCTCTCTCTCTCTCTCTCTCTCTCTCTCTCTCTCTCTCTCTCTCTCTCTCTCTCTCTCTCTCTCTCTCTCTCTCTCTCTCTCTCTCTCTCTCTCTCTCTCTCTCTCTCTCTCTTCTCATTTGTTACTTGGAAAAGATCACTAATTTAAGTATCTCACTTTTTCTCTACGTGGTGTCAACAACTGGTTTCATTTGTATTCCGTTCAGAATGTCTTTACTAGGGGAGAAGAAAGGTGGTGAGGAAGGCAGAGAGGGAGGTAGAAGAGGAGGAAGAGGAGGAGGAGGAGGAGGAGGAGGAGGCTAAAGGGATGAAAAAGGAGAAGAAGGAAGAAAAGAATGTGAGTGGAATGACAAGAAATTCAATCATCAAAGCAAACACAACTTGAGAAGAAGGAAAAAATAACAAAGGAATGAAAAAAAATAAACACTCCCTATCATTTATGTTTTTTCGTCCAGCCCGTAGTTATATATATAGTATGGCAACATTTTGGTTTTACCCTTTTCCTTATTTTTTTTTTTTGGTTTCTGCATTTAAATGGATTCTATTGACGCAAAGAAGTTCTGTTTCTGGTTTGATGGTGAGGAAGGGCGTGTAAGTGGGTGAGGGCGGATAGGATAACTACAGGGAGGGAGATAGGAAGGGAGGGAAAGAGAGGAAGGGAGAAGAGTGGTTTGGAATAAAAGAAAGAATAAAATGTATCCATGGGAGAGAACATTTTAGCGTGAATGAAGGAATACGGAAGATGAAAACAGTGATAATATATTCGAGTTTAAATGAAGCTAAATGAATAAATAATGAACTGTTGCCTCAAATCGGGAAAAAAATTGTAATAAACCAATCCGTTGAGGCCCACTAAACGCAGTGCACTTTTGATACAAGGCATTAAG
>JAXIVD010007832.1:5000-19047 GCA_036785275.1 Cancer borealis | reverse complement strand
AAACACTCAGCAAGTATGATCAGGGGAGGGTGGGAGGAGCAGGTCGCGTGAGAGACCATTATTTCCCTCAAACTCCCAAGAAAAGTTTCTACAGCTGAAACAGAGATGCAGACAAGTTCCTTTTTGCTTACAGGAGCACAACCATTTGCCGGAAAGGATGAGGAATAAACCTTCGTGAGAAAGCCCAGAGATTAGAGAGAAAAGTGAGAGGCCAAGGCAGATCAAATGCTTCCGCTGCCACAGGCGTGATCACTCTGGGGAGCAGTGTCCAAAACTACTCACCTGTGATTACTGTCAAGGTCGCATCCATTTTTCAACGTCCGTACAACAGAAGCCCAAACCAACAAGAATTAAATGACTCAAAGCGAGATGCTATAGGACGCTTAACTTTTGATCTTTCACTACTTTCTGATTGGGGCAGAGCAAACCATGTTTTGTTCAATGCCTCAAAAACTCAATTTCTACAACTATCTACTCGACATAACTACCAGATAACTATCCCCTCTTCTTCAATGACACTCAACTTCCCCTCTCCTCCACATTAAACACACTCGGTCTATCCTTTACTAAAAATCTAAACTGGCAATTTCATATCTCTACTCTTGCTAAATCAGCTTCCAAGAAGTTAGGTGTCCTATGGCGTCTGCGTCCATTTTTCTCTCCCTCTCAGCTGCTTGTTCTGTACAGGAGCCTTATCCGCCTATGTATGGAGTATTGCTCTCATGTCTGGGGGGGATCAACTCATACAGCTCTTTTAAACAGGGTAGAGTCTAAAGCTTTTCGCCTAATCAAATCTCCTTCTCTAACTGACTGTCTTGACTCTTTAAGTCACCGCCGCAATGTTGCATCTGTATCTATCTTCTACCGCTATTTTCATGCTGCATGCCTCCCTCCCTCCCGCGGCCTCGCTGCATAAGACTTTCTACTTCTCTTCCTTATTCTGTCCATCTACCTAATGCAAGAGTTAACCAGTATCTTCGCTCTTTCATCCCTTACACTGGTAAACTCTGAAACTCTCTTCCTTTGTCTGTTTTTCCACCTGCCTATGACTTAAACTCTTTCAAAAGAGGTATCAAGACACCTCTCATACTAAATTGGACTTCCCCCCATGTCTATATTTCTCCTACTGTCCTCTTTACAGGATCTAGCGACAAGCGGGATTTTTTTTTATACTTAATTTATTTTTCCCTTGGCCAATGCCCTTTTAATGTAAAAAAAAAAAATACTACAGCAAATTGTAAGCAGCGGCTGGCATTCGGGAGGCAACAAGAACTCTTGAACACTATCAAGATAGCAACTCAGGACACATTAGGTGTGATCAGAGGCATAGTCGGGCGATTCTCCCCTCACGGCAATTTCCCTCCCATGGGAGTACACGCCCAGGCCCAAGGACTCTACCTCACCGGATTAACTTTCCACCAGTGTATGCACCGCATCCATACACTGATACCTTCCAGAGACCATAACTGGTAACGTGAGGTTACTAAAAGGTCGCCGCATGATGTGAAACATTTTGCATAGTGCAGTGCAGTGATCATGGTAAACAATTCTGAAAACTGGCCATCATGGACCTCACCTGGCCTAGGAGAGATCTCACCATTATTATGATATTTCATTTGTTCAATAAGATGGAATTTTGCATGTATATTATCATAGTGTATATATTTTGTTTATGTATTTTATGGCATTTAGTAATTTACAAAGTCAGGTTAAGTTTTAAGATAGGTGGTACTAACAATACCACCTTTAACCCGTAAAATTGCCAGCAAAATATACATAATTTGTTGTATTGATGTAAGGTCTGGAGAGAGAGAGAGAGAGAGAGAGAGAGAGAGAGAGAGAGAGAGAGAGAGAGAGAGAGAGAGAGAGAGAGAGAGAGAGAGAGAGAGAGAGAGAGAGAGAGAGAGAGAGAGAGAGAGAGAGAGAGAGAAAAAAAAAATTGGCTGAGCAGAAGAAAACTGTGAGAATAACGTCTCCAGGTGATTCAGGAAACAATATAACGAACCTCCTCCTCAATCCTTTACTCACCGTCTCCCTCCTTTATCCTCTTACTCCTCTCCTTTCATTTCTTCTTCCGTTTTTCTTAACCCTTACCTCACCGCACGGATTACTCTCTTCTCCTTCACTCTTTAGCAGTTGTAGTAGTAAATATAGTAGTTGTAGTGGTAGTAGTAGTAGTAGTAGTAGTAGTAGTAGTAGTAGTAGTAGTAGTAGTAGTAGTAATAGTAGTAGTAGTAGTAGTTGTTGTTGCAGTTGTAGAATAAGTAGTTGAAGTAGAAAAAAGAGGGAAAAAAAGAATAAGAAAATATCAGACGTATATCAGATCTGGTGGTGAGTTTCCTCGTCGTTCTCCTCGCCGTCCTCCTTGTCCTCATCCTCCTCTCCCTCCTCCTCTTCCTCCTCCTCTTCCTCCTCCTCTTCGCCTTTGCTGACCCAAACTATTCCTCTGCAGCAAGGCGTTGGTTGGTATCATGGGAAACGAACATTACATGCTGACCTCGGCTATTTCTTGCCTTCTATAATTCAATCAGATCTATTTTCTTACTTCAATAATTCTGTTTCCTCCGTCTTCTATTTCTCTTCCTTCCGTCATTTTCTATCTATCTTTCTTTCTTTCTTTTGTTCTCTCTCTCTCTTTCTTTCTTTCTTTCTTTGTTTCTTTCTTTGTTTCTTTGTTTCTTTATTTCTCTCTTTCTCTGTCTCTCTCTCTCTCTCTCTCTCTCTCTCTCTCTCTCTCTCTCTCTCTCTCTCTCTCTCTCTCTCTCTCTCTCTCTCTCTCTCTCTCTCTCTCTTTCTCTCTTTCTCTCTCTCTCTCTCTCTCTCTCTCTCTCTCTCTCTCTCTCTCTCTCTCTCTCTCTCTCTCTCTCTCTCTCTTTCTCATCACTGGTAATGTGCATAATTAGATCGAAAACTAGTTGAACAATAGAAAACAAATGGTTGTTATCAATGAATGTGCCTCGGATTGGGTACCAGTTACTAGTCTCGGAACTGTGCTGTTCATAATATACATAAATGACCTCGATGTTGGATTTAAAATCTTAATCGCAAAATTTGCAGATGATACAAAAATTAGAAGTTCGGTAATCTCAGACAGCTAGAGACAAGCCTCTAGAAAGACTTGTGCAACATTTCAAAATGGAGTGTCAGGTGCGGAATGCCTTGTGGCGTCAACAAAACCTAAATTCTTCAAGTGGGACAACAAAACAAAAATTCTGATTATAAAAATGAGCGGACTAAAACTTGCAATCGTATATTGTAGTAAAGATCCTGGTGCTACGATTGTGTCAAATCTACCCAACACTCTAAAGACGCCGGTGGTAAAGCAAATAGAATGCTAGCCTTTATGAACATATTCTTATTTTGCTCAAGAATAGATACATCATTTTTCATTATACATAAGTGTGCAGCGTAATTATGGTAGCCTGATCTTGCAAAGGACATAGCAAAATTAGTAGGTATCCAGTGTAAGGCAACAAAAATCATTTAATCTTCGGGTAATAAATCTTATGAAGAGAGAATGACACAACTAAGCATATCTCTACAGAAACATTGCTTCTGAGAAATCGTTATTGATATATAAACACAAACTCAATTACCATCTTCTCCAACAAGGTTTTATATAGAAGCAACATGATTCGGCGTAATTGCTGGCTGTTCGACTATGATGCTGTTGACTTTTTCTTTTAAAAATTATGTTTGCTTTAGGTTTAGGTTTAAGTTTACTCAAGGTTAAGGACAGACCACCTGGATTTAACCCTATGTAATTCTGTCATTCTCTTCATTATTTCCTTTTTATTCATTCTTTTATTTACATGATTTTCTATTCCCCTTTTTCACTCCCCTTTTCGTACCTGTGCTTTGCAAACTTTGATGTAGCATCGTCGTGTCCGATATGATCCTTCATCTCTTCCTTTACGTTACGACTGACTCTTTTTCACCATTCTATTCTTTTCATCTTCCACATTCTCTCTCTCTCTCTCTCTCTCTCTCTCTCTCTCTCTCTCTCTCTCTCTCTCTCTCTCTCTCTCTCTCTCTCTCTCTCTCTCTCTCTCTCTCTCTTTCTTCCTTTCCTATCATGCGCTCTTTTGTGTTCTTATTCTCTTGCATCTCTTATCTCTTCAAATCTCTTGTTTTTTCCCTCCTCCGTCCTCTTCGTTTCAACATTTTCTGTCTTGTTTTCGCGCTTTTCGGATTTATTTTTTCATTCTACACTTGCTCTCTTTATCTTCTTGATTTCCTTTGACTTTCTTCTCTTTTTTATTTTCCTTTCTCTTCTTCTTTTATTCCTTCCGTAACTCCACATTTCCTTCTTCACTTTTCTTCCTTCTTTGATTCCTTAATATTTTTGAAATCTTCCGTTAACCCTTAGTTTTTTGCTCCCTATCTTTTTTTCTTCTTTTTTCTTTTACATATAAAGAGTACTGGCCAAGGACAAGTAAAAATGCGTTAAAAAATCCCGCTTATCGCCAGACCCTGTACAGAGGACAGTAAGAGAAATAGCGGCAGGGGATGGAGATCCAACATAGCATTAGAGGTGCCTTGACACTCTTCTCTTGAAAGAGTTCAAGTCATAGGCAATTGGAAAAACAGACATAGGAAGAGAGTTCCAGAGTTTACCAGTGTAAGGGATGAAAGATGGACAGAATAAGGATGAGAAGAAGTAGAAAACTTTGTGTAATGATGCCGTGGGAGGGATAGTGACATGCAGTTAGCAAGCTCAGAAGAGCACTCAGCATGAAATTAGCGGTAAAAAAGATATACAGATGACTTAAAGAATCAAGACAGTCAATTAGAGGAGGTAAGCTGATGAGACGAAAAGCTTTAGACTTCACCTGTTTAATAAAGCTGTGAGTTGAACCCCCCCCCCCCCCCACACTAGTATGCTGTATGGTTCTCATGTATGAGGGCCACATACATGAGAACCATACCCTATAAATAGACGCATAAGACCTCTGTACAGAGCAAGCAGCTGGGAGGGAGAGAACAATGGATGCAGACGCCATAGGACATCTAAGTTCTTGGAAGCTGATTTAGCAGTAGTGATATGAAATTGCCAGTTTAGCTTTTTAGTAAAGGATAGACCGAGTGTATTTAATGTCGAGGAGAGGAGCAGTTGGCTGTCATTAAGAGGATAGTTATGTGGAAGGTTGAGTCGAGTAGATAGTTGTAGAATTTGAGTTTTTGAGGCATTGAACAGAACCAGATTTGCTCTTCCTCAATCGGAAACTAGAGAAAGATCAGAAGTTAGACATCCTATAACATCTCGAATCACTTAATTCTTGTTGGGTTTCGTGTCTGTTGTATGTTGTTGAAAAATGCAAAGTGGTGTAATCAGCATAGGAGTGGATGGGACATTGAGTCAGATTTAGGAGATCATTGATGAATAATAGAAAAAGAATGGGAAATAGGACAGAATCTTGAGTAATACCACTGTTGATAGTTTTAGGAGAAAAACAGTGACCGTCCACTACAGCAGCAGTAGAACAGTCGGAAAGGATACTGGAAATGAAGGTACAGGGAGAAGGATAGAATCCGTAGGAGGGTAGTTTAGAAATTATGAATTTATGCCTAACTCTATCGAAGATTTTTTATACGTCAAGACCAGCCTTTCCGGAAGTAGATCGACCTTTAAGGAAACCATACTAGCAATCAGAGAGTAGGTTGTGAGCTGATAGATGCCTCATTATCTTCTTATTTGGGGCAGACTCAAAGGTTTTAGAAAAGCAGGAAATTAAAGGAATAGGGCGGTAGTTTGAAAATTTGGAGCGGTCACTCTTTTTAGGGACAAGTTGAATGTAAGCAAACCTCCAGCAAAAAAGTTAGCTAGAAGTAGAGAAACAGACGAAACAGTTTGACCAGGCAGGGAGCGAGTTTGGAACCATAGATTTTGAGAACAACAGGAGGTACTCCATTCAGACCGTAAGCCTTCCGGGAATCAAGGCCAGAGGGAGCATGGAAAACGTCATAATGAGGAATTTTAATTTTAGGGATAAAGTAGTCAGAGGGTGGAAGAGTAGGAGGAATATGCCCAGTATCATCCAAAGGTAGCAAAGTTGAAGGCTTGTCCACCAGGTTGGTCATTAAAAGAAAATAAAAGCCAAAGCTGGAGGGGTACATTGAAATCTCCAGGTATGGAAATCTCAGCAAAAAGAAAGTTTGTTAAGATGTGCTCTACTTTGGAAGTCAAATATTGAAATAATTCTACATAGTCAGAGGAGTTAGGAGAGCGATAAGCAGCACAGAGGAGTTTAGTGGTAGAGTGATGGTCAAGTCTAAGCCAGATGGTAGAAAATTCAGAAAATTCAATGGCGGGGACAAGAAAGCAAGTTATGTGTTTGCGTACATAGACGCAATAGCCAGCCTTAGATCGAAAAATGAGAATAGAGAAAGTAGGAGAGAGCAGAATAGGGACTGCTGTCAGTAGCTTCAGACAACTGTGTCTCGGTGAGGAAAAGAAGATGAGGGTTAGAAAAAGAGAGGTGGTGTTCTACTGATTGAAAAATTATATCTAAGACCACGAATGTTGTAGAAATTCATGTAGAAAAAGTTAGAGGAGGTATCAAGACACCTAGAGTCGCCATCGCGAGGTGGTCCGCCCTGGGGATATTTTTGGTACCTTCACCAGATAGGGACTCTGAGGCAGCTCTCTCTCTCTCTCTCTCTCTCTCTCTCTCTCTCTCTCTCTCTCTCTCTCTCTCTCTCTCTCTCTCTCTCTCTCTCTCTCTCTCTCTCTCTCTCTCTCTCTCTCTCCTCTCTCTCTCTCTCTCTCTCTCTCTCTCTCTCTCTCTCTCTCTCCCCCCCTCCCCCCCCACCTCTCTCTCTCTCTCTCTCTCTCTCTCTCTCTCTCTCTCTCTCTCTCTCTCTCTCTCTCTCTCTCTCTCTCTCTCTCTCTCTCTCTCTCTCTCTCTCTCTCTCTCTCTTTCTCTCTCTTTTATTTTATTTATACAGAACTACAATGTACAATTCAAGAGCGTGTTACATAGTATTTTTACATAAAAATGTAGCACTTTACAGGCTAAAGGTAACATTTTTAGTGTTATCTATCTAAAAACCTAACCCCAGTACATACATATAATTAAAAATAAAAAACAATTGCTACCCTACTGCTCATGACAACCAGACGTTTACACATTCTTTGAAATGCTGAAAATTCATTGTACTAAAGTCTAAATGTGTAGCAAGTAGATTATTCCACAAATCAACATAGTGGTACACAAATTGACGTTGATGGTGCCAAGTACGGCAACGAGACTGCAAAAGTTCTGCAGGCACTGAAGCGACAGCTCGGGTGGTTACTTGTGCACGCCTGAGGGGATGTCGGAGAGCTTGGAGATGTAAAGTACGATGTTGGTGGACCTTAAACATCACAGTGAGACCCGCTACGTCTCTTCGATGCTGAAGGGAGTTGAGTTTTGGCTCATGACCAGCACCACTGTCCTTTATGAGCCTCATTGCCCGAGCCTGCACCCTGTCGAGGAGTGAGCGATGCCTGCTAGCAGCACCACCCTACGCAAGGCACGAGTACTCCAGGGAGGAGCGAACCTGTGCCTTGTACAGGATCTCCAGTCCTTTGCCATCAAGGAGCCACGAGATCCTCCTGAGTGATGCCAGCTTTCCCGAGGCCTCTCTGGCAAGACGTTCAATGTGGTGCCTGAAGGTCAGTGCTGAGTCGTAAGTGACTCCCAGTACTTCCACCTCGTCCCGCGGCAGAAGTGCCTCCCTCTTCAGAGTGAGGCGCAGGGCTGTACTCGACTTGGAGACTATTAGCAGCTGTGTCTTGCTGGAGGCAAATTTTACTTGTCACTTGCTGCCCCACGACGCAATGCGACTCAGCGTGGCGTTCATGTGGGTGGCCGTGGCAGTCTCTTCCCCCGGGCTGTATCTCTGTGCCAGTGTGAGGTCATCAGCATAAGCCCTCACACTGCGGATCAAGTTC
Source organism: Cancer borealis (assembly GCA_036785275.1). Lineage (NCBI taxonomy): Eukaryota > Metazoa > Arthropoda > Malacostraca > Decapoda > Cancridae > Cancer > Cancer borealis. The sequence continues at coordinate 11,111 of JAXIVD010007832.1, read as the reverse complement.
AGGAGATCATTTATATATAAGTTCCAGAGAAGCGGGCCGAGACAGCCTCCTTGAGGGACACCTGCTCTTATTGATTGCTTCTCAGACTCCTGCCCGTCGACGACCACTTTGAGCTGCCTCTCTCTCAAATAGTCACCAAACAGCTGAAGGAGAGGCCCGTTCACACCTGCTGCACGGAGTTTTGCAAGGAGACCTGAGTGCCACACCCTGTCAAAAGCTCCCTCTATGTCAAAGACAACGACGGCAGTGACCTTCCCTGCGTCCAGGACAGCACTCCACTCCGAGGTGAGCAGCAGATACAGTTCAGCGGCCGATCTGCCCGGCCTGAACCCAAACTGCCGGGTGAGGTGGTGTTTCTCGAGGTGCACAGTGACTCCTGAGGCCACTATGGACTCGAACACCTTACTAAGCACAGGCAGCAGGGATACTGGGCGGTAATTTTTTGGCCACTGTTTTATCATTTTTCTTGTGCACTGGGACCACATTACTCACTTTCCAAGCACTTGGCTACCTGCTGGTCCGCAAACACTGGTTAAATAACATGGTGAGTGGGCGAGCCAGCTCATCGGCACATTGGCGAAGAAGGCGGAGACTGAGGTTATCTGGACCCAGCGCTTTTTGCACATCAAGTTTTAATAATACTGCCTTCACCTCCACCTCACTCGTTGTGATACAGAATAGTTAGTCTTTAACAATGTCTGGTAGTGTGGGTGGAGGCCTTTCGGGGTCAGACACGCACATCTTTTCAGTGAAATGCTTGGCCAGCAAGTTCACTTTGTCACGAGCGGTCTGGGCCACGCTGCCGTCACTCCGGTGGAGGGGAGAGATGGTGTTTCCTCGAGACACACCCTGCTTCTCCTTAACAAGGCTCCACCACCGTTTGGTCCCAACATAGCCGCCCCTCAGTTTTCTTCTGAGGTTTATCACCCATTGATTAGAGGCCCACTCCTGAGTGGACTTCATGTGCTCGGTTGCCTCTCTATGCCGCTGCCTGTTCCGGGCTGTTGGATGCCTCTTGAAGGCAAGCCAGGCGTCAGAGGCAGCACGGCATTCTGGCCCAAACCAAGGTTGGTCTGTTGCTTTGGTTTGATGTGTGAACTGGGGCACCCAGCGAGCCTGTAGGGCGTGGAGCAGCTCGGTGAACTGCGTCACCTGCTGGTCGGTGTCGCCACACAACATGTCACCCCAGTTTGTTCCTCTCAGGGAGGCTCGCAGGGCCTGCCAGTTGGCCTTCTCCCACCTCCACAGCGTGCGGGTATGGCACTCTTCACGCCGCCTCTTGAAAGTAATCCTTGTTAGGACCGCCACGTGGTCAGAAGTGACCACAAATCCAAGAGAGGAATACCGGGTAGTGTTGGGAGGAAGGTCCGTCACCACTGGATCGAGGGACGATCCAGAGCAGTGGGTGGGGAAAGTGACGTGGTTGTGTAAGTCATGCACAACTAACAGTGTGTTAAATGCCTCGCGCACAGTGTTTTGATTTAGGTCACCAATGATATTCACATTCGCACTGATTTGTCACCATCATTGCGTCCAAGTTCACTGTCAGGTAGTCAATCAGTGCGGTGCCTTGCGAGGGAGGGCGATAACACCCAACACACAATAATCCCTTCCCGTTATTATCTGTTATTTTCAGTGACAGTATCTCAAGTTCCCTGGGCACGGACACGGGGGGCTCAATTTCCTGTACATTGAGGCTTTCCTTATAACAAAAGGCCACACCGCCACCTTGGGTTGAACGGTCCTTTCTGTTCCAGGTTGAATAATCGCGCACACGAGCATAGTTCACTGGCACATTGGCGTCAAGGAAGGTCTCACACACAAACACAACGTCAGCACGATTTTTAATTATCACATTGTGCGTGAGTTCACCAACGTTCGCATGAAAACCTCTTATATGATTCCAGTTTCACCGTCTATGCTGTGGGGTCTAGCTGAACAAGCCACTGACCTCTGCTGAATGTCCTCGCTGACTTGCGTGGCCAGTAAGGTGTCCACCACAGATAGAGCCTCCACTAACACACTCCTTTTGTCCTTGAGGTTAGCAGTCACGTTCCTGTAGTGTGTTAGCTGTGTATTTTTTGAGGCAAGTTCCTGTCGAGCATTCCTTAACAGGCGCACCACGTCCTCCTTCGGCAGGTCGTCCAGGCCGTCGTCGTTGTCCACCTCAATCTGGAATGTTGAAGTAGTTGTATCTGGGACTGCCATGGTGGTGCTGTTGGTGAACGTCACAGGACCACTTATTCCCGCCAAGGCGCGGAGGTGTCCTGTGTCGAAGCAGTTAAATTCTGCCTTGTCTCCTAGACAACGCACGTGACACAGGTTAGGGCAGCTCTCTGCAACACACTGCTTGTCTGCTTGTAGATCAGCCTTACGTCCACATACTGCACACCAGAAACCCGGTCTATATCCACACAGACCGGTGGGTCTTTCAATTAGACGTGATAAACATTCCACAAGCATACTTGTAGGCTGGAGAGGTGGCAAGTGATGGTGCAGGTAGCAGGTGGCCGGGTGGCGGTGGAAAGGGTAGGGGGAGTGGACGGGGGAGCAGGTGTGGGATTGCGCGGGCCGGGAGTCAGGTCACGCAAGGTAGCTTTGTGTCACGGTCTCGCTTCACCAACTTGGTATTTTGTATTTTACAGTTCAAATTCAGTACACAGGTTATTACACTTAACTCACTGTATTGCGTTCACTGTCAACTGTCACTTGATACACTAGGTAACCGTAGCGGGGAACAGCGAAGGCGGAAAAAATTGAATATATATATATATATATATATATATATATATATATATATATATATATATATATATATATATATATATATATATATATATATATAGCTCTACACACGTCCACTCCCTCTGAGCGTCTCTCTCTCTCTCTCTCTCTCTCTCTCTCTCTCTCTCTCTCTCTCTCTCTCTCTCTCTCTCTCTCTCTCTCTCTCTCTCTCTCTCTCTCTCTCTCTCTCTCTCATTCTTGAGCATATTGTAGAAAGCTAAGATGATGCACCTCAAAACTTGACGCATAACTTTCGTATCCACTGATCCTGCAGGAGTAGAAACATGGAGGATCTTCACCTTCGACGTGTGGTATTAAACCATGGGTGGAGAAGCACGCAGACTTTTCTGATTCATGTACGTTAGTTAGGGGTTGTATTATTATCATTATATATCATAATCTCTCCACCAGCGATAAAACTTTTTTTTCCTCCTCCTCCTCCTCCTCCTCCTCCTCCTCCTCCTCCTCCTCCTCCTCCTCCTCTTCTTCTTCCTCCACTTTACTGTCTTTATATCTCTATCAAGTAGATATTATAGTAGTAGTGTAGATAAACGGACAGCCTCGTTAGATCCAGTAGGACTGTTGTTGTCTGTTCATCCTTTGTACTCCTTTGTACTCCTCCTTCTCCTCCTCCTCCTCCTCCTCCTCCTCCTCCTCCTCCTCCTCCTCCTCCTCCTCCTCCTCCTCCTCCTCCTCCTCCTCCTCCTCCTCCTCCTCCTCCTCCTACAGTCTTGCAACAACTGAAAAAATAGATAACGTAGATGTTATATTTTTACAACTGAAAACACGTTCTAAGAAAATTATTATTGGACTCATTTATAGACCACCAGCACACAATAATAATAGCGATAGAAAATTATTCGACCAGATAATCGAAGTAAGTAATTCATTTGAAAGTGTAATCTTTGGAGACTTTAATCTTCCTGTAACTTCATGGGGAAATTCTCTTAAATCTCATATGGGTCATGACTTATATAATAATTTATTAGAGAGTGACTTAAGTCAGCACGTAAGCAAACCCACGAGAGGTGATAATATACTAGATCTTGTATTTTCAACAAACGACGGTCTAGTAAGTAACGTTAATACGGGCCCTGAATTCAGTACCAGCGACCATAAAATTGTCTCTTTTAACATAAATCTCGAAGTTTACAAAGATAACGTAAGCGAAGAACTTATCTTCATGTATCGCAAAGGTAACTTTGAAAAACTGAGAAAGCTTTTAGCAGATACTAATTGGAGCATAGTAGACAACGAAACCGATGTAAATAGATCGTGGGAAAAGTTTTATAACATCTTAAATGAAGCCGTTAAAGTATGCATTCCCGTTTGTAAGAGACGTCCACGTAAAAATAAAAATATTAATAAACCAAAATGGTGGAATAGCCAGATTGAGACAGTTTTATTACTTAAAAAGCGTGCACATGATAAATATTTACTATCACAAAACGAAAACGATAAAATAGAATACGAAAAACTAAGACGCGAAACAAAAAAGATAATTAGACGAAGTAAAAAAGATCTCGAAATATATATTGCGAATAAAACTAAATCCAACCCCAAGGAATTTTACACCTACGTACGTAATAAAAAAGTTATCACAACTAATATTGGCCCACTCCACCTAGAAAACGGTAAGGAAATAAATACAGAATCGGAAATGGCCGAAGTATTAAATTATTATTTTGCATCCGTTTTTACTGTTGAAGACACCGATGAAATCCAGGAAGTAACCCCAGCTAAACCTAATTTAATTCCTTTAAGCGATTGACACTTTACTGAGGATATAATAACTAAGGCACTTGATAAAATTAAAGTAAATAAAACTTCTGGTCCTGATTGTATTGTACCGAGAGTCTTAAAAGAGGCAACATTTCAAATCAGCAAACCTCTTGCAATACTATTTAATAAATCTTTAAATTCTGGAAAAGTCCCCGACATTTGGAAATTAGCAAATGTTACCCCTATACAAAAGAAAGGAGATAAAACACTACCGATTAACTACAGACCAATCAGCCTCACATCCGTAGTTGGTAAATTAATGGAAACTATAATACGCGATAAACTAGTGACTTTTCTTGAAGAAAATAGCATGATTAATAATTCTCAACATGGTTTCCGAAACAAACGATCTTGCTTAACGAATCTCCTTGACTTTTATAACGATGTATTCAACATTTATGACGAGACAAAAGCGGTCGATATAATTTATCTCGACTTTCAAAAAGCGTTTGACAAAGCTCCCCACAAACGGTTATTAAAAAAAAATTAGAATCACACGGCATATCTGGAAATATTCTTAAATGGGTTGAAGACTGGCTTTCCGAAAGAAGACAACGCGTTGTCATAAACGGTAAATCATCTAACTGGCGAGACGTTAAAAGCGGTGTGCCACAGGGCTCCGTACTTGGTCCCATTCTTTTTCTAATTTACGTAAATGATATTGATGAAGGCCTCACTTGTAAAATATCAAAATTTGCCGACGATACGAAAATCACGAGTAAAGTAACTACAATCGCCGATAAACTACAATTTCAATCAAACCTCAACATGTTAGTCAATTGGTCAAAGAAATGGCAAATGAAATTTAATGTTGATAAATGTAAAGTTTTGCATATCGGTAGCAATACTCAATTAACTAAATATACAATGAATGACTCTGAACTTTCCAAGGTTAACCATGAAAAAGACTTAGGGATAACTATTAGTAACGACCTCAAACCAGATAAAAATTGTTCAGACGTTGTAAAAAAAGCTAACAAACTGGTCGGTTTCATCGGTAGAACTTTTGATTATAAATCTGAAAAAGTTATCCTTACATTATATAATGCACTCGTACGCCCTCATCTAGAATATTGCATTCAATTTTGGTCACCATACTATAGAAAAGATATTAATAAGCTGGAGAGAATACAAAGAAGAATGACTAAAATAATCCCAAGACTGCGAAACAAGTCTTACGAAGAACGTCTAAAGGAGCTGAACTTATTCAGTTTATCCAAACGTAGGCTACGAGGGGACCTAATTGAGGTTTTTTAAATTTTCCATGGTTTTGATAATATTAACATAAACGATTATGTAACTACCGATCTCACAAGCTCCACCCGTAACAATGGCTTCAAGATCATTAGTAAGCGCTTTAGATCAAACGAAGCGAAGCACTTTTTCTTCAATAGAATCGTAAATGTTTGGAATTCTCTCCCAGCACAAATTGTCAACAGTACTACAATTGAATCATTTAAGAAAAAACTCGATAAGCACTTAGCATCTGTTCACCAAGTCGAATATTTCACTACTGCGTAGAATTTTTATTTATTTATTTATTTT
>JAXIVD010007832.1:0-2500 GCA_036785275.1 Cancer borealis | reverse complement strand
AAGGATGTTGATAGTAGCTTACGTATTCTGATAATCTGGAAAATAGAAAATAATGGAGAGAGAGAGAGAGAGAGAGAGAGAGAGAGAGAGAGAGAGAGAGAGAGAGAGAGAGAGAGAGAGAGAGAGAGAGAGAGAGAGAGAGAGAGAGAGAGAGAGAGAAAAGAATAAACGATTTAGTGAATCACAAAGAAAAGCTAACCTGACCTCATAAACTAAACATTCTCAAGTCTTTACAAGAGTACGCGAGACAAACAGAGAAACGTTCGTAGGAGGAATCATTATATTTACACAAGAATAAGGATCTTTTGCATGAATACCTTGTCCATAATGCAGCTTAGCACGTGATGGGCCGCTATCGTTTTCCCGCTGTCAATATGAAGGTGGAGTGTAATACTTAACTTGAAAGGTCAGTTTGTGGTAGGGAGGGAATAGGTGATAGAAAGTCATCCTTTTTCGTCTATCACACTACATTTACATATCGCTGAAGGAGGGAGGTGAATGAGGGGATGAGTGGAGAGGGGAAGAGGCGTCCTTGCAGTCTCTCTCACTATCTTCAGGAAGAAATGGATGATTGAATGTGTTAAGAATCACCACTTTCTTCTCTTCCCTCAGCGATGGATGGGAAAAAGTCCCACAGATTATAATTGAATTGAGAGACACTGAACCTAGAATACAAATACATCTCAGAGAGGGAGGATATGGATAGTAGGGAGAATGGAGAAGCAGGAGACTGTAAAAAGAGATCGAGGCGGACGGAATGGAGGGAATAAGAAAAGGAGAAAAAGAAACGAATGATAAGGAAAGAGGGAAGAGGGTAGCAATAGATGGAGGAGCGGAGAGAGAGAGAGAGAGAGAGAGAGAGAGAGAGAGAGAGAGAGAGAGAGAGAGAGAGAGAGAGAGAGAGAGAGAGAGAGAGAGAGAGAGAGAGAGAGAGAGAGAGAGAGAGAGAGAGAGAGAGAGAGAGACATTTTTTTTTTTTTAATTAAACAGAATTATCGTGACAGGAGTAAATGGGTCATCTGTTTACGCTAATAATCCTGCAGTATACCATGCTGCACTAATTATACGCCATAATTACAGTACCTGCCTGCAAACGCCTTAAACGCCTTCAAACTGCCTTAAGACGAGGAAACTGGAAGAAAGTTAGCGATCACTGACGATGCCTCAAGGATATGACAGCGGTGAGGGTAATGTTGTTGTGGCTTCTCTGAGCTTTGCCGATATCATATAGTGACGCGGATATAAGGTTTGTGGCATTAGTGCTGCTTTTGTTATTGTTATTGTTGGATTTTTGAAGCGTGTAATGTGTAGGTGTTTATGGCGATGCTGGAGTTCGGTGATTCCCTGTATTTGCACTCAACCTACTCTGTCATTGCATTCAGCTCATCCCTGTTTCTATTATCTTACCAATATGCGTCTCTGCATCCTATGTTGATCTTCCGTTCCGAATACATGTACATTAGATAGTGTCGCTCGCAATCAGGTGACAAGAGGATGTATATGCATTATCCAAATATAGCTGATATGATTTCAACAAGGAAACTATTCACGGAGAAGAATAGTCTTACGTGCATTAAAAGCATCGTTTGCAAAATTACTCACAATTCTTCCTCTTTTCTCTTTCTTATTTTCGTCTTTCGCTTTTTCCTCGTCCATTCATGTTGAAAATTATCCTCTCCCTCTCCCTCAGTGCTCCTCCATTCCCCGGGCGGATTCGGGAAGGTTGGATCAACTATTACAGCTTCTTTCAGGATGCCTCTTAGGTTTATGTATTTATTCATTTCCTTAGGAGAATTGCGGCAAACGATATTGGTTATTGTTTTTCCTTTCACATCAGCCTATTGATATACATGGGATCCGGAAAGGGTGTTTTGGGCTCACGTGGGAAGCCTCCAAAGTCAAGGATGTAAATGTGCAAAGGATGTTCTTAATGTACTTTTGGTTAGGATTAGGTTACACGAGATGCTTATGTTTCCCTAACGTCATACTTGATACATCACATATTGCCTTTAATCGAGCATAGCAAGTGAGGTCTTAAAAAGTTTTGGCAGTGATATCGTGTAATTTTTTTTTCAAATACAATATCTTAGTAGCTACTCCACAGACATGTTTTATTCAGCATTTTTAGAAGAAGGGAGAACTTTCTATTATATTGAGATTCATCCCTTACACTGGCAAACTCTGAAACTCTCTTCCTTTGATTGTTTTTCCACCTGCCTATGACTTGAGCTCATTCAAAAGAGACCTCAAGACACTTCTCACGCTAAATTGGACTTCCAAACCCTGCCATTACTTCTTCTCCTATCCTTTTTACAGGGTTTAACGACAAGCGGGTTTCTTTTAAACCTATTTTTGTTTGCCCTTGGCCGGTACTCTTTTAATGTAAAGAAAGAAAAGAAAAAAAAAAGTCGGAATCAGGCGTACCAACCTTTTAGAGAGGAGAGGCATTGGAGTACATATGAGCTTCACTGACCATATGTATGTAAGGAAACGTTTTGCA
>JAXIVD010007831.1:17500-19048 GCA_036785275.1 Cancer borealis | reverse complement strand
GTGGTGGTGGTGGTGGTAGTGGTGGCAGTGGTGTTAGGGGTGGTGGTGGTGGTGGTGGTGGTGGTGGTGGTGGTGGTGGTGGTGGTGGTGGTGGTGATGATGATGAACAGGAACACCAGAGAAGCAGCAATACATGGAAGTAAGGAGTAATGCGGTAATTTGATCAGGGGTTGTAATAAGATTTATCGGGCTACTGGGGAGGTGAAATTCCGTGTGAAGATAGCATTAACAACAACAACTGCAACAACAACAACTGCAATAACAACAACAACAACAACAACAACAACAACAACAACAACAACAACAACAACAACAGCAGCAACACTAACTATATCAACGATACTCCTAATTTTCTCTCCCGCGCTCTTTTTATTTTCTTTTTTTGCGAGCACAGTGGTTGATTGTACGCTCTCTCTCTTTTTACAAATTCTTTTTAGAACAGTGACCCTTCAACCCTTGACTGGAAGAAAACGAATAATCCAAAACAAAACCCATAATTATCATTCAAATCCTACTGTAATATGTTTTTCCTCTCTTCTTACTTATTATCTTTTTTTTATACACTAGTGCTTCAAAATCTTCAAAATCTACTTATACACATTACCAATTCACATTAACCTTTGCTGTCTTACGCTGTTTTTTTTTTTCAACACGTATCGTCAAATGGGTTAAAATCTTCCATATTAACTTCTCTTTTCTCTCTCTTTCTCTTTGATCTTTGTTGTGAGTTTACGTCAAATGCAGCGCCGGAAATAGTTAAGTCTCTTCGCCACATAAGGTATTAGTAACAGGGAAAGAAAACGAGTAATCTGATCACACGCCTCCAAAGGTATTATAGCCTGTGTAGGTGTGTTGACTTGATAGACTGAATATGAAAGGGAATTGTAAAGAGGGGAGACTGATGGAAGATGTAGATGTAGAAGAGAAGGTAAACAGCAATTTCTACAACTAATAATTGATAAAATATTGACTCTATGGTATTACTTAAACTTAGATTATATACACTTTTAATCGTCCTTCATTTTTTCTTCACTAATTCCTTTTTCTTTGCTTCCCTTCTTCACTATTTCCTCTAACTCCCCATCACTCCCATTTCTCTCTTTCACTTATTCCTTTCTTCCTTCCTTTCTTCTTCCTCCCATCATTGCCTTCCATCTTTTTCACTCATTTCTCTCTCCCTTTTTTATATTTTTCCCTATTTCTTTACTACTTCCTCTTCTCTCTTCAGCCTTGCTTCCTTCTCTCTCTTTCACGCATTCTTCTCTTTCTTCCTTTTACCATGCTTCTCTCTTTCACTACTTCCTCTCCCCTTCACTCATTCCTTTCTCCCTCTCTGCCTTTCACCCTTTCTCTCTCCTTCACTTCTTCCTCCCCTCCTCCCGTCCTGCTCCCCCGTCGCTCTGGCTCAGCTCGTAGTAAAAAAGTTTAGTAATGAGGCGTCACTGATCATCACAACATAATTTTCCTCCCGGCTGCCTCTGTGTTACGTGAAAGGGTGAGGGCAGGGACCTGAGTGTGTGTGTGTGTGTGTGTGTGTGTGTGTGTGTG
>JAXIVD010007831.1:0-12500 GCA_036785275.1 Cancer borealis | reverse complement strand
TAGGCAGGGAGGCAGGGTGTCGTATTCAAGGCGCCCTAAGTACACGTCCTGCGCCCTCTAACATCTCCAGGGGCGCCACCGGCAATTATGGAGAGGCAGGTGAAGGAAGGAAAGAGATGAGGAGGGAAGGATAATGGAGGAAAAGAAGAGAAGGAGAGGAGGAAGGTGAGATACAGTGAAGTCATTCTAGGTGTTGTGATGCATGGCTCTACAGACTTGTGGGCGTGAAGTGTCAAGGGAACGAAGGAGGAAGGATTAAAGAAAGGAAGGAAGGAAGGAGGGAAGGAAGAAAGAAATGGAGGAAGGAAGGAAACTAGAGTATAATGAATGAGGGAAGAAAAGAGAACGAATGAGTGAGGAATGAAGGAAGGAAATAAAGTTTTGTAGAATGATTAAGATGGAAAAGAGTGTGTAAGAATGAAATATGCATAAAGGAAGGAAGGCAGGAAAGTAAGGTAGAATGAATGAAGAGATCGCAGGAGTGAGGAATGAAGGAAGAAAAAAGAAAGAAAGGGAAGAAAGGCATTACAAAGTTAGTGAGAAAGAGGAGAAGCAATAAAATGAAGAAGAAGATGAAAACTTGGGTAATAGGAAGGAAATAAAATAAAAAGAGAGTTGAAAAGAAATAAAAAATGGCAATACTATAAGGCAGGAAAGAGAGAGAGAGAGAGAGAGAGAGAGAGAGAGAGAGAGAGAGAGAGAGAGAGAGAGAGAGAGAGAGAGAGAGAGAGAGAGAGAGAGAGAGAGAGAGAGAGAGAGAGAGAGAGAGAGAGAGAGAGAGAGAGAGAGAGAGAGAGAGAGAGAGAGAGAGAGGAGAGAGAGAGAGAGAGAGAGAGAAAAAAAAAAGTTGAACGAGGGAAAGGGGTCGTAAGGGGTCGAAAGGGGAATGGAAGGAAGGTGAGAGGTAAAAGGAAGGAAGGGGGAGGTAGACCCAAGTGGAGGGGAGGGAAGGAAGGAAGGAAGGAAGAGAGAGAGAGGAGAGCGTGAAGAGGGATTGAGTGGAGAAAAAGTGGGTGAGGGTCGGAGAGGCCTGGAGAGGGCGAGGGGAGAGAGATGTAAGGATGGGAGAAAGTAAGGGGACAAGAGAAAGAGAGAGAGAGAGAAAAAATATATACTGTCCTTGCTCTCTCTTTTCTCCTTTTACTCTCTCTCCTTTCGTTCCCTGGGTGTCAAAAGGAACATGAAGTATTGAAAGGCGGAAAGTTTCTCATCAAACTTGCTGGATAAGTAGACAATGGTGAGGAAGGTGATCAGTGAGGCACAACACAAGGGTAGGAAGCACTGTGACACCATAACATAACGACAGTACAAAGCTGTATAATGCAACATGGTAAATAGTACATGGAAAAAGTCAAATCCAGGGAGAAAATACCTATTAGAGGGTGAGATTGTGTGATGTATTTTACTAGTATATGAAAAACAGTTATATACAGGGGTAGAAATGACACAATGAACGGTGAAATAGGTTGATGTCTATTAGTAAATTAAAAATAGTAGAATGCAGGAAAAGAATGACCTAATAGAGGGTGAAAGGGTGATGTAGGTAGTCTATTAGTACATGAAAAATTTATACCATCGAGTAATAATGCCTCAACAGACTGTGAAATAGGTTGTTTGTCGCTTAGTGGTTCGTTAAAATACAGGAAAACTACAATATACATCATAATACATTCTGATGATACGTTAGAAATACAAATTAAATCATGAAACACATATTGAAGTTGCATGACACATTCTAGGTAATAAATATTAAAAATACAGGAATAATTCTAAAAATACAAAGTGCAGTAATGCGTTTCAGCTTAATAGTTTGATGAAATAACAGGTGAAATTTTTGAAATACAATTGAAGTATAGCGAAACAATTTAATACAATTCTCCATATTAACACAACACAGGATGAAGCATAACATTGTGCTTCGTAACATAACACAAATATATGCAATGCAGCACAAGTTAATGCAGAACTGGAAAGGAAGTAAATAATATAACACAACACTGGTTAATCATCATCATCATCATCATCATCATCATCATCATCATCATCATCATCATCATCATCATCATCATCTTCATCATCAACTTCTCTTATTACACTACAGAACAAAAACTCAACTTTCTCCATTCATCTCTATCAGCTGTTCGTCTATTCCAAGCCACATAAGCAAAACTTCCTATCTCATCCCTTTATCTATTTACCCTTGAGAATACAACACATTTACACACACACAAACACAAACACATACACACACATACACATACACATACACAAACACACATACACATAAACATACACAGACGGAGCACAACACAATAAGATATAGTCATTTATCACCATACTTTTCTTCCTTAATCCTAGTAAATAAGCCAGGGAGAACCACCTCATACCAGCCACTTGACTAGAAGTTGTAAAAGTTTAAAGGATACCAACGGAGAGGAAAGAAAATAAGTGAGAGAGAGAGAGGAAATTAAAGAGAGGATAGAGAGTATATACATATTTTTTACCCCTGTTGAACTTTAACTTTTAAGGGGGTTTTGGGGGACCATTGGTGGGGAAAAAATAAAGAATAGATGAAGGGAGAGATGAAAAAAAGAGGAAGGGAAAATGTATTTGTCAGTTGAGAGGGAAAGTAATTTGTCATCGTGTTGTTGATGAAGGAAGTCACTGAGTCGATTTAAGCCTCAGTTAGTGAAGGAGGGAGGAAGGAAGGGAAGGGAAGGGAAGGGAAGGGAAGGGAAGGGAAGGGAAGTGAAGGTAGGAGGAAGATAAGATGGATAGAAGATATTAGAGAAAGAAGCAGATACAGTAGCAATCTTCAGTAGAGAGAGAGAAGGAGGAAAAATAAGATGGATAGAGGTAAATACAGAGAGAGGGAAAGAGAGAAGGAAAGGAAGGAAAAAGGGATGATTGGTATAGTAGGGAGAGAAGAAAGGAAGGGAACAGAAGGGAACGAAGGATGAATATAGAGAAATAGGGAAGGTAGAACAACAGAAGTGTGGAATTAGGATGGGAAGGAAGTAATGAAGATGGATTGAAAGAGGTAGGGAGGGAAGTAGAGAGAAAGAGTAAGAGTTAGGAATGAGAGAGATACAATATAACTGAGAGAGAAGATAGGAAAGAGAGAGTATGAAAGAACGAAGGAGAGAATGATGGGGGAAGAGGAATGGGATGAAGGAAGAGAGGGAGAAGGAGAGAGGTTGAAAGGGAGAAATATATTATAACACAACATTAGTTACAAGTAAACATAAGATCCTCACTCACCACCACCACCACCACTACTACCACCACCACCACCACCACCACCACCACCACCACCACACTGCTTCTCTGCTTAACCTGATGCCAAAACTTCAACTTGATGGCACACACACACACTTTACCTCACTTTTTTTTTTTCTTCCAAAGATCTTATTGTTTATTGTAACTGCACCGCGCGATCACCACTCCTAACACTTCTCCGCTCCTCCGCGCACTCGCTTCTCCCATAACGGTAATGTTGGTGAAAAAGTTCCTGGTGAAATCTAATTGTACCTCTCTTTACCCTGAGTTTTGTTACCACCACTGTTTTATCTTTTGGTTTTTAGTGTAATTACCTCATTAGTTCCTCAAAATTTCGGTAATACAGTTAGGATTTTGAAGATATTTCTTTTCTGTTTTCTCTCTACACTCCCTCACGTCTTTTAAAGGGGAATAAATCATTGTTTTTTTCCTTCTTTCAGTCTCTCTAAGCTGATCGATTCCCGGTGTGACACGATTCTTATACAAGGTGAGTGTGACTAAGTGTTTGCAGTGTTTGAAAAGTATTTGGTTTGTTTTGTATAGTATGTAAAGGTAGAAGAGAGAGAGAGAGAGAGAGAGAGAGAGAGAGAGAGAGAGAGAGAGAGAGAGAGAGAGAGAGAGGAGAGAGAGAGAGAGAGAGAGAGAGAGAGAGAGAGAGAGAGAGAGAGAGAGAGAGAGAGAGAGAGAGAGAGAGAGAGAGAGAGAGAGAGAGAGAGAGAGAGAGAGAGAAAGAGAGAAAGAGAGAAGAGAGAGAGAGAGAGAGAGAGAGAGAGAGAGAGAGAGAGAGAGAGAGAGAGAGAGAGAGAGAGAGAGAGAGAGAGAGAGAGAGAGAGAGAGAGAGAGAGAGAGAGAGTTTGAGTGGCAGCGAAGTTAATAAGCGAAAGAAGAGGAGAAAAATTTCACTCTCGCCTTCCATAAATCAGGTCTGATGTACATGTTGTTGTTGTTGTTGTTGTTGTTGTTGTTGTTGTTGTTATTGTTGTTGTTGTTGTTGTTGTTGTTGTTGTTGTTGTTGTTGTTGTTGTTGTTGTTGTTGTTGTTGTTGTTGTTGTTGTTGTGTTGTTGTTATTGTTGTTATTGCATTTTTTGTTGTTGTTGTAGTCTTCATAGCATACTATCTTTTTGTTCCTTCTCCTTCTATTTTCTCCTCTTCCTCTTCCTCCTCCTCCTCCTCTGAAGTACTAAATGATTATTTTGCATCCGTTTTTACTGTTGAAGACACCGATGAAATCCAGGAAGTAACCCCAGCTAAACCTAACTTAATTCCTTTAAGCGATTGTCACTTTACTGAGGATATAATAACTAAGGCACTTGATAAAATTAAAGTAAATAAAACTCCTGGTCCTGATTGTATTGCACCGAAAGTCTTAAAAGAGGCAACATTTCAAATCAGCAAACCTCTTGCAATACTATTTAATAAATCTTTAAATTCTGGAAAAGTTCCCGACATTTGGAAATTAGCAAATGTTACCCCTATACAAAAGAAAGGAGATAAAACACTACCGATTAACTACAGACCAATCAGCCTCACATCCGTAGTTGGTAAATTAATGGAAACTATAATACGCGATAAACTAGTGACTTTTCTTGAAGAAAATAGCATGATTAATAATTCTCAACATGGTTTCCGAAACAAACGATCTTACTTAACGAATCTCCTTGACTTTTATAACGATGTATTCAACATTTATGACGAGACAAAAGCGGTCGATATAATTTATCTCGACTTTCAAAAAGCGTTTGACAAAGTTCCCCACAAACGGTTATTAAAAAAATTAGAATCACACGGCATATCTGGAAATATTCTTAAATGGGTTGAAGACTGGCTTTCCGAAAGAAGACAACGCGTTGTCATAAACGGTAAATCATCTAACTGGCGAGACATTAAAAGCGGTGTGCCACAGGGCTCAGTACTTGGTCCTATTCTTTTTCTAATTTACGTAAATGATAGTGATGAAGGCCTCACTTGTAAAATATCAAAATTTGCCGACGATACGAAAATCACGAGTAAAGTAACTACAACCGCCGATAAATTACAATTTCAATCAAACCTCAACATGTTAGTCAATTGGTCAAAGAAATGGCAAATGAAATTTAATATTGATAAATGTAAAGTTTTGCATATCGGTAGCAAGAATCAATTCACTAAATATACAATGAATGACTCTGAACTTTCCAAGGTTAACCATGAAAAAGACTTAGGGATAACTATTAGTAACGCCCTCAAACCAGATAAACATTGTTTAGACGTTGTAAAAAAAGCTAACAAACTGGTCGGTTTCATCGGTAGAACTTTTGATTATAAATCTGAAAAAGTTATCCTTACATTATATAATGCACTCGTACGCCCTCATCTAGAATATTGCATTCAATTTTGGTCACTATACTATAGAAAAGATATTAATAAGCTGGAGAGAATACAAAGAAGAATTACTAAAATGATCCCAAGACTGCGAAACAAGTCTTACGAAGAACGTCTAAAGGAGCTGAACTTATTCAGTTTATCCAAACGTAGGCTACGAGGGGACCTAATTGAGGTATTTAAAATTTTCCATGGTTTTGATAATATTAACATAAACGATTATGTAACTACCGATCTCACAAGCTCCACCCGTAACAATGGCTTCAAGATCATTGGTAAGCGCTTTAGATCAAATGAAGCGAAGCACTTTTCCTTCAACAGAATCGTAAATGTTTGGAATTCTCTCCCAGCACAAATTGTCAACAGTACTATAATTGAATCATTTAAGAAAAAACTCGATAAGCACTTAGCATCTGTTCACCAAGTCGAATATTTCACTACTGCGTAAATTTATTTATTTATTTATTTATTTATTTATTTATATATGTATATGTATGTATGTGTATGTGTATGTATATGTATATATATGTATATATATATATATATATATATATATATATATATATATATATATATATATATATATATATATGTATATATGTATATATATGTATATATGTATGTGTGTATATGTGTATATATATGTATATATATATATATATATATATATATATATATATATATATATATATATATATATATATATATATATATATATATATATTTTTTTTTTTTTTTTTTTTTTTTTTTTTTTTTTAGCATAGATTACTCCTTGTTTTTTATTTCTTTCCTATACAAATTCCATGTTAGTTTTTTCATGCTACATGGTATCACTTCCTCTTCCGGCCAGCTTCGGCTGGAGGGAGGGGTGGGTGGGGAGGAGCCTTCCACTTTGCTGTCCTTTTGTCTCTATCACGTAGATATTATAGTAGTAGTAGTGTAGCTAAACAGACAGCCTCGTTAGGTCCAGTAGGACTGTTGCTGTCTGTTCTTCCTTTGTACTCCTTTGTACTCCTCCTCCTCCTCCTCCTCCTCCTCCTCCTCCTCCTCCTCCTCCTCCTCCTCCTCCTTCTCCTTCTCCTCCTCCTCCTCCTCCTCCTCCTCCTCCTCCTCCTCCTCCTCCTCCTCCTCCTCCTCCACCACCATCACGCCTCACCATCTCACCAGCATCATCTTTACCCCATAAAAGCTCATCTCCACGTCTTCAACATCCTCGCTGTTTACTCCTGAACTCACCTAAAAAATGATGCACTCCTCCCCTTTCTCCTCTTCCTCCTCCTCCTTCTCCTCCTTCTTCGTCTCCTACTCCTCATCCTTCTTCTTCTTCTCTAGTTACATATACCTAAGTTTGTGTGAATACATGTACGTTTATTATGTATGCTTATTTATGTTCGGTTTTTTTGTTAGTGCTGTCTTGTCGGTAACGTGTGAGAAAAGAAAACGGAACTCTCACTTATCTTGACAGGGGAGACTATGATAAAGTGACGGTCTTACGTTTGTGGCGTTAATATTAAACTGATGATGTTAAGCAGGATCATTTATTAGTGTTTGACTAAAGTAATTGACTGACTGATTGATTGACTGACTGACTGACTGGTTTTTTTCTCTCTCGCATGAATAACTGTCAGGAATAGAGTGATACTTTTTTATTGAAATGTTCGTTCCATTGGGTGAAAATTGTATGCGGGAGCTATGTTGATTTGATGTTTTTGCATATTACAATTCTTTCATATATGATTCAAGCGACAACTGACTGGATGGGTTTATTGAAATTCTCTTTTTTTCTCTCTTCTCTCTCTCTCTCTCTCTCTCTCTCTCTCTCTCTCTCTCTCTCTCTCTCTCTCTCCCTCTCTTTCTCCCTCTCTCTTTCTCTCATCATAATCTTCCATCTCCACAGTCTTCCTCTCCCACAAACTCACACGTCCTCATTTTTTTCCTCCCTTCGCCTCTCGGCTAATTTGCCATTCCGTTTCCTCTTCCTCTTCTTTCTCGTTACTCCTTTCTCCACCTCTTCCTCTTCTTTTTTTCTTTCTTCCTTCCTCTTCTTTCTCCTCCTCCTCCTCCTCTTTCCTTCTCTCTATTTGTGTTACTATATGAGGGTCACATCTCTCTTTCTCTTTCTCTCTCTCTTTTTTTTTTCTCTCTCTCTTTCTCTCTCTCTTTTCTGACCTAGTACACAGCTATGATCTCTCCTGCCTATTCTTCTATTCTTCCTTAACATTCACAGTATTTTATTAGTATTTCTCTTTCTTTATCCCTTCCTCTCTCTCCCTCTCTCTCTCTCCCTCTCTCTCTCTCACTCACTCTCTCTCTCCAATGTCCAATCGTCCACCAATCATCACACTGCACGTCACTATTCCTGATCCAATCGCAGTGCTCGTGGTCCCCAAAACCCCAGCCAATCACAGGGGCCTAACGAGCACCACAACTTGCTAATTGGACATGGTCATCTTGCACTCATTAGTCAATACCACCATCCATGTTTCCCCTTAAGTAGTGTATTTATCCCCTATTTGTGTGCCTATTTCCCTCGTTATCCTCCCTCATTCTGGTGCATAATTGTTATTTTGTCTGTAGTGGTTATGGAAACGTACTCTTATTTGTGTGTTTTTTTTCCCTTTTCTTCGTGTGATACTTATTGAGGGGCGAAAAGTAATGTGTTTATGTATCTCGTGTATTTGTTTTCTTCATATGTTTTATTTTGTTTTAGTGTCCTATCAAAAAGAGTAGTTATAATAATACAGGGTAAACTTCCTTTCGTCTTGTACCTAAGCAAAATTGAAACTTATATAGAGTATCAACATGAAAAACAATAAATAAAAGTGAAATTCAATACACACACACACAAAAAAAAGAAGAATACCGCTACTCTTTTTTTTTTTTAGTATACCCTCAACCCTCCGTCTCGCTGATGAAAACAAAATTATCGGTTATTACTCGGTTTAAAGATTATGGCGGCGTTTGTTTATGCTAGGATTTGTAAGCGAAAGAAAACGAAGCCAAGCAGTCCTCAAGAAGAAGAAGAACAACAACAACAACAACAAGAACAAGAAACAAAAGAAGAACAAGAACAAGAACAACAAGAAGAAAGAAGGGTTAGGGAGAGACAAGGGTTTAGAGTCTTGCTGGTGACCTAGGATGGTGACGCAGGTGTAGTGTGGTGAAGGGGAAGATGAAGGGAAGTTGTGGTGACGTGTATGAGGCGGGTGAGGACGTGCCCTTCAGTTGCCCTTCCCCTGCTGGTGTGATGGGCTGAAGGGATCACGGAGGAGAAGGGAAAGAGAGGTTAAAGCAAGGGAGGGGAAGTGATAGGAGAAGGGAGAGAAGGGGAGTGGAGAGAGGAAACGACTATTAGCGATTTGTTAAGTAATGTCCATCACCTCCTCCCCTTCCTTCCTTCCTTCCTCCCTTCGTTCCTTCACTAACTCTCTCTTACCTTCAGTCTCTCTCTCTCCCTCTCTCTCTCTTTCTCTCTCTCCTTTTCCTTCCAGATGTCCGTAGTTGCCGCTCCACCTGTCGTGTTTTTCTGAACCTTTTCGGCAAAACTACAGGTATCGCTTGGCTGCAGGTGGCGGCGGCAGGACGGTCCCCCCAATAACCCCAACCCCAATCCCTTCCCTCCACCCCAACCCTAACCTCATCCCACCTCCTATCCCTCCCTCCCTCCCTCCCTCCCTCCCTCCCTCCCTCCCTCCCTCCCTCCCTCCCTCTCTCTCTCCCTCCCTTCCTCTCACTTCCAGCCCGTCAACTCAACGCATGCTGATAAACGGACACAAAAACAGAAAACAGTTGGATGAAACGAGAAAAGTGTGCTTGCATGTGTGTGTGTGTGTGTGTGTGTGTGTGTGTGTGTGTGTGTGTGTGTGTGTGTGTGTGTGTGTGTGTGTGTGTGTGTGTGTGTGTGTGTGTGTGTGTGTGTGTGTGTGTATGAGTGTGTGCGAGTGTGTGTGACGGCTTAAGTGAGTGTGGGTGGGAGGTGAGCCGGGCTATGTGCGTGGGTGCTTGTGTGTGTGTGTGTGTGTGTGTGTGTGTGTGTGTGTGTGTGTGTGTGTGTGTGTGTGTGTGTGTGTGTGTGTGTGTGTGTGTGTGTGTATGTATGTGCGTGTGTGAGAGCGGGCAGGCGGGCGGGTGAGCTGGTCCCATCTACTACTAGCCTCGTGTATATGACTTTATAAACCCGATTTGAGGCAACTTTTTTTCAGGACGGAGGGAGGGAGAGAGAGGAAAGGAGAGAAGGGAGGGAAGAAAGGGAGGTAGAGAAGGGAGAGAGGTATTAAGGGAGAGGGGAAAGGGTGAACGAAATCTAGAAAACGTACACTAGCTGCCTGTTCTTACTTATTCTCGGCGTCTCAGCTTTTAGTCAGGCAGTCACGGGCTATTTTACGCATATTATTTCCATGTGTTTATTCTCTTTTTCCTTTGCGTTTCCAGGCGGCAGAACGTTATGGGATATCATTTTGACGATGCACACTCACGCATTTCGAAAAGTCTCGCGTCCTGGAAAGAGAAAGAGAGAGAGAGAGAGAGAGAGAGAGAGAGGCAGAGAGGAAGGGAAAAAGAAAGAGAGATAGGGAGGGAAAGGGTTCAGTGTTCTGCCATTTTAACACCCTGTAATAGCATTGTGATGAATTATTTTAAAGGAGTGAAATGTCTGGAAATGAATAAAAGGCAAATATTGGTTCGTTCGTTGCATATTGGTTGCTGGAACGTAAAATAAAGGTGCAAATAGTGAATGCGAGAAAGAAAAAAAGAAAAAAAATACGCGATTCGTGCTAGAAATTGCCCATAGTACGCATTCTTTTGTTCTTTGTTTGTTTGTTTGTTTGTTTGTTTGTTTGTTTGTTCTGTATCATTGTTCCTATCTATCTGCCTATGTCTATCTGTCTATCTGTTTCTCTTTCTCTTTCTCTTTCTCTTTCTCTCTCTCTTTCTCTATCTTTTATTCTTGTCTTTTACTCTTTCCTCTTTCGATTCTTTGACTGTTATCTTTATTTTTATTGTCTTTTCCATTTCCCTTCTTTATTCTTTTACCAAGCATTCCTTATTTTGCTCTCTTGCTCTCTCTCTCTTTCTCTTTCTCTTTCTCAAACACACACACACACACACACACACACACACACACACACACACACACACATACACACATACACACACACACAAACAAGCATCCCCCAAAACAAATACTCACTAAAACACACATATACACACACACATTAAAAAAACGCACACGCAAAAAACAGACACAAGCACACAAGCAGCCTAAATAGAGTGCTCGTCGTACATTGGCACCTTTTCCTTCCCAACTCTTGATTAACACTACTACTGCCTCACCCACGACTTACTTATTTCCTCCTTCTCCTCCTCCTGCTTTCTTCCTCCTCCTCCTCCTCCTCCTCCTCCTGCTTTCTTATTTCTCCTTCTTCTGCTTTCTTCCTTCTTCTTCTTCTGCTCTCCTTCCTTCTGCTTTCATTCTGCTCCCCTTCCTTCTCCTCCTCCTGCTTTCTTTCTTCTCCTCCTGCTCTCCTTCCTTCTCCTCCTTCTTTCCTTCTTCTCCTCCTCCTGCTGTTTTTCTTCTCCTCCTGCTTTCTTTTCTCCTTCTCCTCCTTCTGCTTTCTTCCTTCTCTTACTCATCCTTTCCTTTCTTCTCCCTTCCTCTGCTCTCCTTTCTTCTCTTCCTTCTGCTTCCTTCTCCTCCTTCTGCTCTTCTTCCTTCTCCTCATTCTGCTTTCCTTCTTTCCGTCTTCTCCCTTCTGACTTATACACACTTTGCTACTCAGCCTCTTATATGTCACTGTAAATCATTGTGTTTCCATAGTGACGTAAGGGTTGTTTTTCTCATTAGGGATGTAATTAGTACTATTCTATCCTTTACATAAGAAAATAAGGAGGCTATAAGAGGCTAGTTGGCGTACATAAAGCAGGTCTTGAAATGATTTGTCTCTTAACCTTTAGACTTTCTCGTATTTTATCCCTTGAAAGATAGAGAGAAAATGGGTTTTGTGTACATCTTCTCTTGTTTATTTTATTTTTTTTTTATTGTTTAGGTTATATATGTTTAGACCATTTTTTTTTTTTTTTTCGTTTCTCTCAGTCATTTGTATTCTTTGGATATTTTCAGATCAATTGATTTAGTTTTAGAAATGAAAGTTAAGTGAATTATTATCTTAAACGATGAAATATAAATGAAATAGACAAAAGAATATTCATTATCATAGATGAATTCCGAGAGAGAGAGAGAGAGAGAGAGAGAGAGAGAGAGAGAGAGAGAGAGAGAGAGAGAGAGAGAGAGAGAGAGAGAGAGAGAGAGAGAGAGAGAGAGAGAGAGAGAGAGAGAGAGAGAGAGAGAGAGAGAAAGAGAGGAAAAAAAGAGAAAGTGAGAAATAAAAGAGACAGGAAAAAAAATAAACTCATCTCTCTTACTTTTCCTCTCAAGTCACGACTCAACTTTCACCTTTTTTTTTTTCCATGATAGAAGAGATAAATTTTTCCCTTGCTTTCCTTCTTTCTTTCTTTCTTTTCTTCTTTCTTTCTTTCTTTCCTTCCTTCTTTCTTTCTTAACAAACATACCTTCCAGTCACAATATATACAGAAAAAAAACAAAAAACACCACAACCACCACCGAAACATAAACAGAAAAGCATCAACACCAACAAAACACTAAAAACACACATAAGATACCAGTCCTGAACCCACATGACGTCACTGGAACCCCTTTGGAGGAGGTGGCAGAGCGTAAGCCAATCCCTGTGCTTGGTAGGGGGTCATAGGAGGGAAAGAGGGAAGGAGGGAAAGAGGGAAGGAGGGAGGGAGGGGAAGGTTACCAATCAAGGGAAGATGGTGGCAGGCGGTAATGTCCCGT
>JAXIVD010007830.1:17500-19050 GCA_036785275.1 Cancer borealis | reverse complement strand
CTCTCTCTCTCTCGCTCAATCTCTCTCTTCTCCTCTCCTCTCTATCTCTCTCATCTCACTTCTCTCTCGCTCTCTCTCTCGCTCTCTCTCTCTCTCTCTCTCTCCTCTCTCTCTCTCTCTCTCTCTCTCTCTCTCTCTTTCTCCCTCTTCTCTCTCTGTGATTTGTGGGTCCTATATTAAAATCAAGGCCATCCCCACCCCTCCCCTTCAGGTACACTCCCATATGTACATTAAAACCAGCAGGCCTATTTTGCTTATTGACATCAGTAGGCCTAGGGTAAAGAGGGAGAGGGGAATAGAGGAGGGAAAAGAGGGAAAGAGAGGGGAAAAGAGGGGTAGTGAAGTATCTTAAGGCAAATATTAGAGCAGTGACAGAAACAGAGACAGACAGAAAGACAGACATACAGACAAACAGACAGATAGACAGATAGATAGACATAGGAGCTGGCTGGCTGGTTGACGAAATGAGGGGAAAGATGAGGGGAGTAGAAGGTAAGATGTGTGAAAGAGAGAGAGAGAGAGAGAGAGAGAGAGAGAGAGAGAGAGAGAGAGAGAGAGAGAGAGAGAGAGAGAGAGAGAGAGAGAGAGAGAGAGAGAGAGAGAGAGAGAGAGAGAGAGAGAGAGAGAGAGAGAATATTACCCAGTGTCTTCCCTCTGTTTTCTGTCAACGAGAAGGGAGACAATTAGGCACATTTGTTATCTATTTTCGGAGGGAGGGAAGGGGAGAGGAGGCAAGACGAGGGGAGGAGGGATGAAGCAGAAAGAGGGGAAGGAGAGGGAGGGGAGAGAAAAATGGTGAGGGGGAGGGGGGGCGTAAGTCCTTGTGTCATGTTTTGTTTGTAAATATTTATCCCACGAGTCGCCTTGCCACACCACTACACGTGCCAACACCAGACAGCCTCCGGTGACACCCTGGCACTCCCTCATCCTGGCACTGTTTCACCCTGGCACTGTCTCACCTTGGTATCACCCTGGCACTCCCATTACCCTGGTACACTCTCACTCTTGCACTTCTTTCATTCCAGCACTCACCCTGGCACTCTCACCCTAGCACTCCATTCACTCTGGCACTACCTCACCCTCATACATCTTCCTCTCACCCTTATGGAAGATTTTTAGCATACCTCGTAACCTCACCCTAAAGCGCTTACATACTGCATATCTCTTTTTTTCTCTCTTTTTCTCTCTATATCTTAAACACCCTGACACCTTTCCTCCCAAGTCACCCTCCTTCCTTTTATCACCCTAAATAACTTGGTGATGGAACAGAGGCCAGGGAACAGATAAATATGGCGACGGAAGCGCATGTGGAAGGAGGGAGAGAGGGAAGGAGAGAAGGAGGGAGAGAGAGAGGGAAGGAGGGAGGGAGGGGAAGAATGAGGGAGGTAGGAAGGGAGGGAAAGACCTCAGTTTATGCAGGTAATCAGCACTGCTTCACCCTCCTGCTGTGAGAGGCGACAGACAGACTCAGCCAAGGGGACACTGAGGTAAACACAACCACCCTCACCCCTCCCTCACTCCCCTCACCCCCACGCCCACAGATGCCCCTC
>JAXIVD010007830.1:5000-7500 GCA_036785275.1 Cancer borealis | reverse complement strand
GAGAGAGAGAGAGAGAGAGAGAGGAGAGAGAGAGAGAGAGAGAGAGAGAGAGAGAGAGAGAGAGAGAGAACCATCTTCTCACAACACAACACAACACTTAATAGATTCCTATTAAAACGACACACACACACACACACACACACACACACACACACACACACACACACACACATACACACACACACACACACACACACACAGAGGTAACCCCCCCCCTCTCCCCCCCCCCCAACGTCACAAAGAAATCACAGAGCGTCAGGTTGAAGCACTCCCTCCCTTGTCCCACTCAACTGAACTTCCTTTACTGATCAGCTTTTTACATAATTTCCTTTTTTTATAGAGAGTATCATTGCCATCAGGAGAGACAGAGCAGAAGACAGGATTCCAGGGATGCCAGTGGTCTTGCTGGATTCAGGGAGGTCTGGAGGGTCTTTTGGGGTCCTTTGGGGGGTTTTTGGAGGTCCTTGGGGGTTCCTTGAGGGGTCCTAGTCGTGGGTGCTTTTATAGGTTCAGTCAAGCGTGTCTCTGATCATGTCTTGAGGTGGTTTGGAGTGCTTCAACATCACCAGCTTGACTAATTACACTCACAACATGGCTATCATCCCTGTTAATTTGTACAGAAAGACCTGTTCCCGCACTACGATGTAAATAGTGATTGGAACCTGGCATGAAAGCAGCTGCATTCATTAGAAGGTTATAAAAAGTGAGGTACAAAAAATTTAATGTCAAGAATGTATTAACGGTATTTGATGCTCAGTAGCCAGTTAGACAGGAATGAGTATAGAGTGTTTGTATCAAGTGGTTAAACGCCCACGGCCCACACCCACACCCACATCCACGCCCACACCCACACCCACACCCATGAATACGGTACAACAAGAGTATAAGTGACTTGTGTTAACATAAAACATTTTCCTGATTTTACCTTTTTTTCCGAGTGTCTCAAAGAGATGATGTGCCAACCGAGAAGGTCACGAGCGATTCCCAAAAGTGATGTTATTTTCCGTGTCTCGTATATTCGTTGAATCTTCCACAAAACCACCAAGAGGGAAATCATCCACCCACGTCAAGATGCAAATGAACAGTGGAAAAGGGTAAGTAATATCAATCTTTCTTTCCCTGAAACCACTAGACTGAGAGGAAGTGAAATTAGGAAAGAAATGAGAGAGGCTTTAGGGAGTAGAATATTACCACCCACCCTTCACGCCCACCCTTCACGCCAAGGGACCACCGCCGCCGCCACTATCGCTGCCGTAACAACAACTTGAAATCTAATGCCCAGGTCAACTCAGACTCAAGTAGATCAGAGTTTATTGAAGCAGAGGGCAGCCATCTCCGCCGCCAATTATTAAGTGGATGTTCCACTTTGTTTACGTAAATTTCAAGCATGACAATTACAAACCTACATAGTGCACAGGCTTCTTGTGATGTTAAAAGTTCGTGTGTATATTTTTGTATTTAATATTGTTGATTAGAATATGATTTGAACGTGGATATTGTTAAGTGATTGTTTGGTGTGTTGTGTTTTACTGTTAAGGTATGCAACTAATGCAAGTACACGAGTGGATGTTTGACTTTACTAACACGTATGTATGTCACAAAATTGAGATTGAAAAATTTTTATTCTCTGACAATATCGATGAACAAAATTTCTTATGCATTGTTAGTGTTTACAGATAAGTAGTGTTACATATAAGGCGCTGAGCTGCAACAACACCTACTATAAAGTGTGTTGGAGACGAGGACTATATGAGTGTTTAGTGTTAATTGGCTCCTCCATATGTGGGAGGGGACGGTGCTAATGGAGAACAACTGAGTTTACTGAATGGGAAACACATTTGATTAAGGTTTCATAAGCATTGACCAAATAAGATCATCTTGGTGAAGGATAACTGAAAGCTTAATGGCAGACTCAGCCCCAGCCGGTCGCCAGTGTAACAAAGACTCCCTCAGTGACCTGTCAGGCACTCGGCACGGCGGCAGACGCAGCGAGCACTCCCAGAGGACCGCCGCGGCTCTCGGCTTATCGGCGCCCCGGCGACGGTCAGTTCTTTCCCGCGACTGTTCCTCCGAAAGAACGGCGTTTATTAAGCTGCCAAGTCTTTATTTATGCTCGTATCATCCCCGCACGTGCAGCAGAGTAAGGTTCATGTCTTGTGTTATAACCGGCGGCGTTGATCTGTTTCTGATGTTGTCTAGTGCACCGCTGAACAAAGCCGTCAATCATGCCTGTCTTGGGACGCCTCCGTTGTTGCTTTAGTTAATTACTCAACACTTTTCTGGGGTTATATGTTATTGCATAACATTTGGTTACAAGTTGTGAACATTCAACTCAACTCAAGTATAACATTATCTGCTTCCTCAGCACAGTTTTTTTTTTTTTATTTTCTATCATCTTTGAGACACCTCCTGTAGTCTGGTGAACACGCTCGTCCACCGCCACTACAGTCCTTAGCACAGAGCTGTTGTCTGGCTTCACTGTGTTGATCAGTGTCCTGCA
>JAXIVD010007829.1:15000-19052 GCA_036785275.1 Cancer borealis | reverse complement strand
GTAGTAGTAGTAGTAGTAGTAGTGGTAGTAGTAGTAGTAGTAGTAGTAGTAGGAGTAGTAGTAGTAGTAGTAGTACTAGTAGTAGTATAGTAGTAGTAGTAGTACTAGTAGTACTAGTAGTAGTAGTAGTAGTAGTAGTAGTAGTAGTAGAAGTAGTAATAGTAGTAGTGGCAGTGGTAGTATTAGTAATAGTAATAGTAATAGTAGTAATAGTAGTAGTAGTAGTAGTAGTAACAGTAGTAGTAGTAGTAATGTCCATCACTTGCGACATATGTTGAGAACACATACAGTGATCCTTCAGATTTGTACATAAGTGATAATAGCAATAGTAGTGTTAAGGTTAAGGTTTTGAAATCCATGGAGGGAACAACACAAGGTGACCCAGTGGCCATGGCAATGTATGCTCTGGGCTTATCAGTGCTTCAAGATGTGATTGCGTATGAAAAAACACATGTGAAGCAAGTGGCATACGCGGATGACCTGTCAGGGGCAGGGAAAATTACAGACTTGAAGGAGTGGTGGAACCTTGTAAATGACAATGGCCCTACGATAGGATACACACCCAACGCCACCAAGTCCGTCCTTATTGTTAAACCCGAACATTATAACACTGCGATGGAACAGTTCAATGGCAGTGGGGTCATTGTGACAAAGGACGGACAGCGACATTTGGGTGCAGTAATTGGATCAGCGGAGTTCAAGGAGAAGTATGTTGGGGAGAAAGTGTCGGAGTGGGTGAAAGAGGTGGAAGTCCTGTCTGACATGGCCAGGACAGAACCACACGCAGCCTACTCGGCATTCACGCATGGCCTACAACACCGATGGAGTTTTGTCATGCGCACCATCCCAGGCATCAGCCCTCTCCTCAGACCCCTGGAAAACTCCATCAGGAACACCTTTCTACCAGCGCTGATGAGATCCCGCGTCCTGGGGGAGGACGACAGGACATTGCTGACACTTCCACCAAGACTGGGTGGGATTGGGATCACATCCCCTGAGACACTGGCCGATGAAGAGAATTTAAACTCCATCAACCTCACCAGATCCCTCACTGAAAAAATCGTAGCTCAAGACGCACATGGTGAAACAGACCAGAATGCGATCTTGGAGCTAAGAAAAAACATCTCAAGAAACAGGCAAAGAGCACAAGGGGAAATGTTGGAACAGCTAAAATACATCCTGCCAGCTGATACCGTGAGGAAAATTCACACTGCACAGGAAACGGGAGCTTCCAACCGGCTAACATGCCTGCCTATCAGAGCAAAAGGCTTCAGCCTTAACAAACAAGAATTTGTAGACGCCGTTGCTCTGAGGTATGGCTGGCCAGTGGAGGGAATTCCCAACACCTGTGCATGTGGATCCCCGAACGATGTCAACCACACCATGACCTGTAAAAAGGGGGGATTCGTGTGCATCAGGCACGACGAGGTGAGGGATGTGACGGCCAGCATGCTCAGGGAGGTGTGCCGCGACGTCTCCACTGAACCAACTCTTCTTCCCCTGGACGGTGAACACATGCGGTACAGGACGGCCAACACCGCCAACGAGGCCCGGCTGGACATAAGTGCTCGTGGATTCTGGACCAGAGGACAGAGAGCCTTCATGGACATCAGAATCTTCGATCCTATGGCCGCCTGCCACCGAGAGCTCTCCCTGGAAACTGCCCACCAGAGGAATGAGCAGGAGAAAATCAGGGCATATGGGGAAAGGATTCTGCATGTTGATGAGGGCAGCTTCACGCCCTTGGTCTTCACCACGTCCGGCGGGATGGGCTCCAAGGCCAAGTGCTTCTATTCAAGACTAGCAGATATAACCGCAGAAAAGAAGCAGCAGCCTAGGAGCCACGTTGTCGCCTGGATGAGATGCCGTCTCTCTTTCTCCCTGCTCAGGTCTGCCCTCCTTTGTCTCAGGGGTACTCGATACTCTGCCCCCACAGCCACCGATACAGCTGGCCTGGACTACCAGACCACTGTAGTGGAGAGTGACATAAGAGTGTAGACAACATAGTTATATAGATATGTAAATAAGTATTGTATTTAAGTAAATAGTAGATAAGTAGTAGTAATATGGTTGGATGCCACAGTCAGTGGCGACCAAAGTTGGGGCCACTGACCTCCAATTCGTGGAGCCCTCGTCTATTTAATAAATAAACATGGGGTGGAGTTATCTGTAGTAGTAGTAGTAGTAATAGTAGTAGTAGTAGTAGTAGTAGTAGTAGTAGTAGTAGTAGTAGTAGTAGTAGTGGTAGTGGTAGTAATAGTAATAGTAATAGTAGTAGTAGTAGTAGTAGTAGTAATAGTAGTAGTGATAGTAGTAGTAGTAATAGTAATAGTAGTAATAGTAATAGTAATAGTAATAGTAGTAGTAATAGTAGTAGTAGTAGTAGTAGTAGTAGTAATAGTAGTAATAGTAGTAGTAGTAGTAGTACTAGTAGTAGTAGTAGTAGTAGTAGTGGTAGTAGTAGTAGTAGTAGAAGTAGTAGTAGTAGTAGTAGTAATAGTAGGAAGGCGGCTGGGAACCTGCAAGTGTGCGCAGGACACCAGGCAGGGGGGGAAGCAGCCATCCACGCCATGAGGGAGATCTACGCGGGAAAGGATTGTGAAGCGGTACTGTTAGTGGACGCATCAAATGCGTTTAATTCCATTAACAGAAAGACAATGCTTCACAATATTAAAATCAAATGTCCCTCTCTAGCTACATACGTAGGAAACACGTATGGTGAACCATGTGACTTGTTTGTAAATAGTAGTAGTAATAATTGTTTTAAGGTGCTCAAGTCAATGGAGGGGACAACACAAGGTGACCCAGTGGCCATGGCTATGTACGCAATAGGTCTCTCAGTGCTTCAGGATGTGATTGCGTTTGAAAACACCAAGGTGAAGCAAGTGGCATATGCCGACGACCTTTCGGGGGCCGGCACAATCTCAGACCTGGAAAGTTGGTGGGGATTGATAAAGGACAATGGACCCACCATAGGATACACACCCAATGCAGCTAAGTCCGTCCTTATTGTGAAATCCGAACTTTATGACCACGCTCTGGATATTTTCGGTGGTAGCGGGGTAATAATAACAAAGGACGGGCAGCGGCACTTGGGTGCTGTTATAGGAACAGAGGAGTTCAAGAAGGAGTTTGTAGGAGAAAAAGTGCTCGAGTGGGTGAGGGAGGTAGAAATCCTATCTGATATAGCTAGGACGGAGCCTCACGCAGCTTACTCTGCCTACACGCATGGCCTACAACATCGGTGGAATTACGTCATGCGCACCATCCCAGGCATCAGCCCTCTCCTCAGACCGCTGGAAAACGCTATAAGGAACACCCTCCTTCCAGCGTTACTGAGGTCTCCAGCACTGGGGGATGACGAGAGGGCCCTGCTCGAACTTCCACCAAGACTGGGCGGGATGGGGATCACCTCTCCTGAGAGGTTGGCAACTAGGGAGCACCTCAACTCCATCAACCTAGCCAAGTCCCTCACAGTAAAGATAGTTGCTCAGGACGCACACGGGGAAATAGACCAAAATGCGATCGCTGAGCAAAGGAAGCAAATTTCCCTAGACAGGCAACAAGAGCAGAAGACCAGCCTTGAACGCCTGAAGACCATCGTGCCTGCCGCGACTGTGCGAAAAATCCATATTGCACAAGAGACGGGAGCGTCTAACTGGCTAACGTCACTGCCAATCAGAGCAAGAGGCTTCAACCTCAACAAACAAGAATTTGTCGACGCCGTTGCTCTGAGGTATGGCTGGCCAGTTGAAGGACTCCCCAACATCTGTGCATGTGGTTCCCCCAACAACATCGACCACACCATGACCTGCAAGAAGGGGGGATTCGTGTGCATCAGGCACGACGAGGTGAGGGACCTGACAGCCAACATGCTCAGGGAGGTGTGCCATGACGTCGCCACCGAGCCGACTCTTCTGCCACTTGGAGGAGAAAACCTGCGGTTGAGGTCGGCAAACATCTCCGATGAAGCTCGAGTTGACGTCAGTGCTCGGGGGTTTTGGACGAGGGGGCAGAGAGCCTTCTTCGACGTCCGGATCTTCGACCCGATG
>JAXIVD010007828.1:5000-17500 GCA_036785275.1 Cancer borealis | reverse complement strand
AGTGTACATGATATTACCTGTGTGCACCTGTGTATCCCTGTGTTAATGAAGTGCACATGTGGTTATGAAGTGTATATGTGTATTTTATCTCACTCTTGAAGGTGGTTGCCAGGTATGTGTGTTACCTGTGTGTGTATGTGTATGTAGACATGTATACCTTTGCAGTGTTAGTCTTGAAGGTGTGTAGTCGTTACCTGTGTTTACCTGGTTGGCGTGGAGGTATGCATGTGCCTTTGGCTGTGTGCAAGTTATGTACCTGCATTCACTTATATGTCCATGTGTACGTGTCACTATGTATACATGTACGTTATGCATAGTTTGTGTCTACTGGTCGTTATCTGAATTTACTTTCCGTGTACGTGTACCTGCATTATCAGTAGGCATTTTATGTGCGTGTCTCCGACTGAGTGTACTTCTTTGTGTGTGTGTGTGTGTGTGTGTGTGTGTGTGTGTGTGTGTGTGTGTGTGTGTGTGTGTGTGTGTGTGTGTGTGTGTGTTGTGTGTGTGTGTGTACCCCTTATACCCCTTATACCCTTGAGACCTGTAGCTACTTGTAAATATATGCATTTAATTAAGTCTACCTGTCCGCTCTTGACTTTTTTACACTTCTTCATCACATCCCTTTGCCTTTCGTTGCCTGTCTCCCTTGTAAGCCTTTTTTCTAGCCTGCACCCACTTGATATACCTGTACCTGCTTACCTGGTCGCTGATATCCACCCGCGTGTACTAGTTTTTACCTTTTTACCTTTATTTACCTGTCGAGTAAGGATCTGCTGCTACCTGGGTCCGAGCCCCTCAGGTTCCCTTGTGATTAAGGTCTTCAGCAGGGAATCACACCCTATATAGTGCGGCAAAGGGCGGCGGACCGGCCACTCCGCTTAACTGGTCACTCCCTTTATAAGCCACTTGCTAACTGGCCACTCCAGACTTTATAAGACACTCAGGTTACGTGGAATTCAGTCACTGGATCCAGTCAGTTACGACGTTCATTTAACACGACATTCAGTTGATAACTTCCAGTCAGCTGGCTCAGACACTAAGCTGACGTGCGTCTCAGTTAAAAATACTTCAGTCAGTGGGTTTAGCAAGCTCAGAAGGGATGACATTCAGTAAAGATTCAGTCGACTTCTTATATTTACATAGTTGAAATTGTTGGTTAAGGCGTTCTTGATACCCAACATTCAGTTAAAAAGTTTGAAACTACTGAGTAAGGTGCTCGGGTTAAAGTTAAATAAAGTTATCAGTGGATTCAGTCAAAAGAAGACAATTTCTTAAACCCTTAGCCAAACAAACAAGAATCTTATCAAGCAAAAAAAAAAAAAAAAAGGATAAATGAATAAATAAATAAAATCTGACTCAGTAATATAAGAGGTGACTCAATTCAGTTCAATATACTAGCCGAGTGCAGTCCCTTCGTGCAGGGGTGACTCACTCCCTAGGCAGGCTTGGTGAGCCGGGCCATCAGTCACTCTTTAAACGACTTATTCACACAACCGATGAATTATCACCCACACCCACCCACCCCACCTACACTCATATTTATCTCTCTCTCTCTCTCTCTCTCTCTCTCTCTCTCTCTCTCTCTCTCTCTCTCTCTCTCTCTCTCTCTCTCTCTCTCTCTCTCTCTCTCTCTCTCTCTCTCTCTCTCTCTCTCTCGAAATTCACCTCACCATGCACTCTCCTCCACCCACCCAGCCACCTATACACAAAAATCCGCCCACACGCACACACTACACAGCATGCCCACACCCAGTACGGGGCGCGCCACCCACGCCCGCCCGGCCCACGCAGCGCACTCCTGCAGACATGGGCGGGAGCGGTGAGCCATGAAGGAGTGTGTTGGGGCGCGCGGCCACCGCCCCGCCTCGTGGCCTTACATGGGAGGCTGTCGGGAGGTCACTGAAGGATGGGGAGGAGGGGAGGCAAGGGGAGAAAGGAGGGGAAGGGAGGAGGAGGAGGAGAAGGAGGAGGAAAGAGAGGGAATGCGTGGAGACAAGAGCGTCGAGGAGAAGGGAAAGCAAATGTGATGTGGACAAAGGAGATAAAAGGGAAGCTTTGAAGGTAAAGAGTACGACGAAGAGAGAGAAGGAAAGGTGAGAGAAGGAAGGGACGTGATAAAACAAAGAGGCAGGGAAGAAGAAAACAAATAATCATAATTGAAATCAAAGAGAGATGATTTGACTAAAATAGCCAAGTGCAATAATAATATATCAAAAACACAAAACATTACTTTAGTCTCAGAAAATTTTGTTGACAGACCGGTCATTTCTGTCTACCTGTTTCGTTTACCTGTTTTACTGATTACCCACCAAACACCTATTCCGACCGCCTCGTTTACAGGTTCATTATAAAGTCCAATCTACCTGTCTTTTTTTGTCACCTTCTGGTATCATTAGCTGGAGGCATCTTTTCAACAACTCATACTTGGTCTCTGTTACCTATTTTCATGGATATTTATTGTGTTTTTATATACATAATTTTCGTGGATAATTAACGTGCTACACTCACTCATTTTCAACTCGAATCGTAATGTTTCATATTTTTTGTCTCATTTTCATAAAAAAAAGTCGTCTCTCTCTTTTATCTCCACCAAACAACGCCTTTAATCCTCTTCTAGTAGACAGTCTCCACCTTTCTCCTTTCCCTTCTGTCCCTTTAACCTTTCCATACGTACAGGTTCCTACCTCCTTCCCTCTCCTCCCTTCCTCCCTCTCTCCTACACACCTAATTCCTGTCCCACACTATCCCACGCCACCCCTATTCCATCCACTCTAGCCCGCCCTCCACCCTTCTCCCTCCACTCCCCTACAACGGGTGTGAGCAGCATACCACCACGCCCCCCCCTTACCTCTTTCCTCCCTCCCTACCTCCCCTCGTCTCTCCCTCCCCATCACAACCACTGTTGCCAACCTCCACGAATCCCATGCAGCCTCCCAACCTTTTCACCCTTACCCGCCTTCTCTCCCTCCCTTAACCCCCCCGCTCGTCCCCCCCGCATACCAAAGGGGAGAAGTGAGCACCCGAGCCGTGCGTGAGTTGCATTGTGGGTGTGTTGTGAGGGAGGGAAGTTGGGCTGCAGGGGAGGGATTGGCGCTTCTGCAACACCACAACGCAAGCTGTCGCCTTGTCTAGGAGGGTGACGGGTGGCTCGGGGAGGGAGCAAGATTCGGTGCAGGAGTTCCCTCAGTGAGTCCAGGCAGGAGATTTAGGTTCCACTCAATACCTGGATGAGTTACTTGTATTGCAGGTAAATGCGAGCCGAAAATGAGCAGGTACTGAAGTGAACTGAGGCAGGTGTCGAGATGAGACAGTGGCGAAGCTGGCCGGAGGATAGCTTGGGAGGTGAGGAATGAAGAGAAGAAAGAGACGGAGGAGGAGGAGGAGAAGGAGGAGGAGGAGGAGGAGGAGGAGGAGGAGGAGGAGGAGGAGGAGGAGGAGGAGGAGGAGGAGCAGGAGGAGGAGAAGGAGGAGGAGCAGGAGGAGGAGGAGGAAGAGGAGGAGGAGGAGGAGGAGAGGAGGAGGAGGAGGAGGAGGAGGAGGAGGAGGAGGAGGAGGAGGGAAAATGAGCAGACCCATCAATAAAGTCTCCTGAGTAATGAGAGGATGATGAGTGTAAATCTGAACCAATGAAAAAAAATTTACCTTGAAATACCAGCATCGCCATCACAGGAAAAAAAAAAAAAAAAAAGTCACGCCCTTCTCACCTGACCAGCTCATTAGTGGCACTCCGAGGTGAGTCACGCCCAGGGTCACATGAGTCAGAGGTTGAGTCACGCTTCAGGTATCGCGAGACGAATCTGCATCTTATTCATTCTTATTCACTCTATCTTCTGATGGATCTGTCGAACTCGCTATCTCTCAACCCGTTTATATTAGACTTGGCTTTCACGACCACTCTATACTTTACTGATACCCTCATCCTCTCTCTCTCTCTCTCTCTCTCTCTCTCTCTCTCTCTCTCTCTCTCTCTCTCTCTCTCTCTCTCTCTCTCTCTCTCTCTCTCTCTCTCTCTCTCTCTCCATATTCCTTTCCTTGATTCCTGTTTCCCTTTCTCTCCTATCTTCTTTGCTATCTCTTTTTCTTTTCCAACACTCCCTTCCCGCTTTTTTTTTCCTTCTCCTGTTCCTGCTCCTTCTCCTCCTGCTTTTCGTGGCAGCACCTGACGTCCTGGGGAGATGCACGCAGGTAGGAGAGCCGCCTGCTGCGTCCAGATCAAGGTGTGCTTGAGAAAGGTAATTCCGTTTGTTATTGATAACTTGCCACACCTGAGACTCCCTACATGTGTGTGTGTGTGTGTGTGTGTGTGTGTGTGTGTGTGTGTGTGTGTGTGTGTGTGTGTGTGTGTGTGTGTGTGTGTGTGTGTGTGTGTGTGTGTGTGTGTGTGTGTTTAGCAGCTGAAAATCTTGATACAAAGGAAAGACAAAGCAAACTCACTGTAATGAGAAGGGAACAAAGACTAAAAGTAATGAAAAGGAACTATATCATGTGAAACACTACACAAAACAATCATGACAATAAAGTATGAGATTGACAGCAAAACTAGATGCTTGAAATGTATCGAGAGAATAATGGAAAAGAAACTGCCACAGACAGATATTTAAGGGACATATGAAGAAGAAAAACAGAAGTCTGATAAGGATGCATTAATCACGACCACGGACGAAGAACAAATCAAGAATAAAGTAATGGTGAAGGGAAAACCTGGAGTGGTGGGGAAAACTGACGAGGACGAGGAGGACGAGGAGGAGGAGCCACAAGCAATGCACCATGGGGCTCAAAATTGGCACATAGACAAATACGGTAAAGCTCAAGGGTTGCCAACTAGTCGCGCCGCACCGTCACGCCGCCGTCGCACATTCCGCGGCCCCGTCGACAGCCACGGAAGGACCGAGTGCCCAGTCCTTCTCATCCTGGCGGCAGTCTGGGCCGGGCATCCCCCGTGGGACAATGACACACGGGGCGGACGGGAAGCTACGGGTGTCTCATCTTTAGGCGCGGCGTGGCCCAGCGGCGGGACAGATATTGGGACAGTGCGGGGCGGGTGGCGCGGCGCGGGGCAGCAGGTATGCAGAGAAAGCCCCGAGAGCTGGGGTCACTTGCAGGTGCCCATCACACCTGTCAGGTTATTACGAAGAGTGCTACACGGGTCCCTGCCGCTCCGTTTCACCTGGCGACCCTCAATGTGAGCCAGTGCCGCTGCTACAGGTGCCAGGTGAGTGTTGGGTGCCGTGGGTGTCGGTGGGTGAAGGCGGGTGAGGCTGGAACGTGTGTGGCAACAGTTGCACAGGTCACCAACGGTCGATCTGCCTCGCCAGCCACCACCCGCCTATCTCCCCCTTCCTTCTCCCCTACCACCCTCACACCCACCTCCACCCTCCCTTCATCCCTACCCACGCCCACCACCTCTTCCCACCTTCCCGCTCCTCCCACGCCCTCCCTCCCCCTATCACTGCTCTCCAGGGCTCACCCCCACACCCATCCCTCCTAACCCACCAGACCCACCATCAATGTGCAACCCCCACGCTACTTCTGCACTCCCCATCCCATCCCACCCACCCCTCAACGTCACCCCCTTCCCACCAGACGCCGCCCTTCAGCTCCACGGGCGGATTTCATGATATATATATTGGTAATTAACAGTAGTTGGGAGAGATTCATCACTAGAGGAGGAGGAGGAGGAGGAGGAGGAGGAGGAGGAGAAAGAGAAGGAGGAGGAGGAGGAAGGAGGAAAAGGAAGAGGAGAGAGAGAGAGAGAGAGAGAGAGAGAGAGGAGAGAGAGAGAGAGAGAGAGAGAGAGAGAGAGAGAGAGAGAGAGAGAGAGAGAGACAGAGAGAAAGAGAGAGAGACGAGAACTGATGGACGATGAAGAAAATAAGGAAAAGGTTAGAGAAAGCTGAGATGAGTGAGAGAAAAAAAGAGAGAGAGAAGGGAGGAGGGGAGGTAGAAATATGCAGGTAACACACGGCATCTACCTGTACCCACGCTAATTAACAAGCAATGCACGCCAATGATCGCAGGTAATGGAAAACTTTATATCGAAATCACTAGTGTTGAATAATAAGTATATGTTTTTCACTGTGATATATTTTCAAGTTTTATAATATTTACATGCAGGAGAAAGTGAGATTGAAGAATATATCGCAATGGATCTCTAGTACAGGAAATAATTAGTTATATCTATAGTCAACTGTTATGTATTCGTATGCGTGTTTTTACTATATTATGTGAGAGAGAAATAGAGTGAGAAGGAAGAAGAAAGATGTGTTTTTTTTATCGGACAAAGCATAAGTAAGTAATCATGATGTAAATTAAGATGCATCACTAAACATCCTTTGAGCGACACCACATAAACTTTTCCTTGAATATTCAATGGACACCAAGAATGGAACTCGATACTCAAGATCTTTCAGTAATATCTTGAAGGATCTAGACACACATTCTTGCAATACACATTTATTTTTGTATATCAAAAAGAGATAGAATAATGATGTCCTTATTCTCAATCACGATATGTTTTTAAATGATAAATCAACATCAACTACAACTATTTTGATTCCAATTAAAAGTGTAACGTCTAAAAGGAAGTATTATAACATATTTTAAACCATGTTAAAAAAGTAAACCTTGAATGTTTACAAATGCGTTGATTTAGATACAATTGCAACTATTTTTCGTTAAATGATTATGTGCTTCCAAGAAAAGAGGTGATAAGAATTTCCAAACATATTCAATAGTTTCAATGTTGACAGAATCGATAAATTAACATATCACCAACATTTCAAGTCTCACGTTGTGTCGGCAATAATAAGACCAATATTTTATTTTTCCTGAATGATAAAAGTAAGTTTAAAATGTTTATAAAGACGATCATTTAACACAAGTCGAATCTACTTGAGATTTAAAGGGTTTGGTGGCGATATTAAGGTCACTGAGCGACCATTTGAATTCCTATACGAGAACATGAATGTTAATGAAAACCCGACCAGACGTTCTTTGGTTTTTGCTCTCTCTCTCTCTCTCTCTCTCTCTCTCTCTCTCTCTCTCTCTCTCTCTCTCTCTCTCTCTCTCTCTCTCTCTCTCTCTCTCTCTCTCTCTCTCTCTCTCTCTCTCTCTCTCTCTCTCTCTCTCTCTCTCTCTCTCTCTCTCTCTCTCTCTCTCTCTCTCTCTCTCTCTCTCTCTCTCTCTCTCTCTCTCCCCTCCCCCCCTGATCTGGTTTAAGGAATGTTTGATCCGCAGCCCGGGACGTACTCAATAAGCCAGTGATGTCCACTAATATGCGTGGACCGTCCCGCTGTCAGGACGGCACTTTCTCTTGAAATTAGGATATTATACTGATATTGTTTCATAAAATAAAGCGTTGCATCTCAGTTTCTTTGTATTTCATTGCTCTATTTCAATGTAAAGAGAAATATTATGGCACTACTGTAGTCTTAATTTATTTATGTTATAATATATTTGTATACAATCTGAAGCGATCGTCTGTTTGTATTTTATAAAGTTACTCAAATACTGCATAATAATTTTAATATTACCTCATCTTCAAAATTTGGAATTATTATAGAAGAAAACTTGCTAACGCATTCAATCATTTTCATGCATTAGTATTCAACAATATGATAATGATATGCTATTATACGAAGAATTAGAAGCACAAACCAGCCTTTACCTACTCATGCTTTACACTTTCAATAAACATCACATAAGAAAGAGAATTACAAATACACTATCACATGAAATTTTTTTTTCAATAATAATTTCCTGAGAAGCACCAGAAGCACCAGCGTCTCAACCTTTAAACATATTTGTATTATTTGATTTTAGTTGTACAAGTATAATTTTGCGTTTTATTATCAGTGAACATGTCCGCATTTCATTAAAATTGTTTGGTCTATAATGATATCATACTTTCGTAGTCTGATTCCTTGTTAAATCATTGCAACATTTTTTTCTCCAAGTAAAAATAAGCTCTTTTCTTTTTGCTTGTGTCTGTTTTCTTCTTCTTCTGCTCTTATTTGTCCGTCTGTTTACTTCGTTTGTTAATCAAGTGAGCTCCGAGGCTGTGGCTTAAACATGGGGACGGGCGTGTGTTTGTGTGTGGTTTTTTTTTTCATGTGAGCAATTCAAGTTTTAATCCGAAGTCCGGGTTATTGACACACACACACACACACACACACACACACACACACACACACACACACACACACACACACACACACACACACACACACACAGTAGTAATAATAATATTATTATTACACAGTAGTAATAATTGTAATAATAATAATAATAATGATAACAATAATAATAATAATAATAATAATAATAATAATAATAATAATAATAATAATAATAGCAATAATAATAATAATAATAATAATGTTAAAAATATTAATTTTAATAATATTGATAATGATAGTATAGTAATAAAAATAATAAAAAGAAAAATTATAACAAAAATAATAATAATGATAATAATAATAATAATAATAATAATAATGATAATAATAATAATAATGATAATAATAATGATAATCATGATAATAATGATAAAAAATAATAACAACTTAATAATAAAAAAAATAACAGCAGGGATGGAGAGCGAGGATGAGGAGGTGAAAGATGAAGAGGAGGAAAATGAAGAGAAGGAGGATGAAAATAATGAAAAACAAACAATGGCAAACAAGAATAAACATTTATAAAGTAGCGTTCAACCATTTTTTCTATTTTTCTTCATTCGTTCAAACAATTCTATGAGACGCGACAGGATGGGCTGATGCATCGTGTGTGGGCGGCAAGCAGGAGAGGTCGGGCGTCGGGCGTCGGGCGTCGGGCTTTCGGGCGGCACGCATGGATGGCAAATTGTCTAATAAAGCGGAAGGCAGTGAGTGTGCTTATCAGCGAGGCTCTTGAACAGCGGTGAAGGGCGCGGCTGAGAGGGACTCAGGCCTTGGAGTACGTCCCATTTTCCACACTTTACTTATCTTATTTAGCGTCCAGGTGGTGGAGTGGTAGAGCGATCGGCTCACAGCCAAGGTGTACCGGGTTCGAAAATCGGGTCAGGTGGAGACTAAATAGGTTTGCTGCGATCTTGGAATTTCGGCAGGTGTGTGTGTGTGTGTGTGTGTGTGTGTGTGTGTGTGTGTGTGTGTGTGTGTGTGTATGTGTGTGTGTGTGTGTGTGTGTGTGTGTGTGTGTGTGTGTGTGTGTGTGTGTGTGTGTGTGTGTGTGTGTGTGTGTGTGCGTATGCTACACCCTGAGAGGTAAAACAGGCGTAGTCTATGAACAATAAATACAATAAGTGTTTAAACAACAATAAAGGTTAAGGGGTCACGATATACTTTCGCTTAATACATATACCTCGTTTTCATAATTTTCTTTTCTTTATAGATTTTCAACATCATTAAAGTTTTACAACTCTTATTTTTAGAGTATGTATTTTTTACGCACTTTCAACATCAGGAAAAATTAATGAAGATGATGACGCTTTGAAAAATAAGCTGCGAATCACGCGTCATTATTCACAATCATGTATTTTGTGACAGGATATAAAAGGCAAAGTCACCATCAAATATTCATGCTTTAAAACATAAAAATTGCGATAATTTTTTCCTTTTTTTCAAACTTTACAGAATACCTAACAAGATTAGGTCTGATGAGTAATGACACAGCCTTGAACACTCTTTGCCTTGCCTTCCGATGGGATGTGAAAGCCTCAATCACCAACAAATATTCATGTCAAAACCTTATGCTCATTATATATATTTATACATTCTTCATTTTTTTCTTCCAGCAGGATAACTTAATGTACACTGACACTTTTAATGATGGAGATGCCATGGTATGATGAGTGCAAGCCAGCTTCAAACTCACCCGTCAGACCACTACCACAGACACTAGGTAAGACTACAACATATAATACCAACACTAACAATTGACAAAGATAATTATGTAACACATTACTTCATGACCTGCTAATAAAGGGACTGTGATTAATTGTATCACGCAGACGAAACTAAAACGACTTAGCAAGGTCTGAAGTAATGAAGGTAATTGTGAAATATATGACTAAACACAAGTTTTAACATAATGGTTCATGGCTGCTCTGTTTATTGCGTCTCGTTGGTCCAGATTATCGTTAACTAAAACACTAACGGGAAACTAAGATTTACAAAACTCAACACAACTGATAATTCTGCAACGCATACAACTTTTTACAATACTGGAGTGAGTATTGCTTATTATGGCCAAAGATTGTGTTTAATTCTAACATCAAACGAAACCAATTAAGACCACTCAGCGAAGACTAATAATCTCATTCATAATCACTCCTAAAAAAATGGGAACGAAGGCCTCTTAAACTAGACAAGCTGCCTCAATACCATGCAAGTATTACAACGAACTGACCTTTACAGAAAGAAAACAACGATATCAGAACAAAACGGCTCTTCGCTGAACAAGACCACTTAAACCACAATCGCAGTTCCCTTACTTCAGCATCAAGAGGACGGCCACTTGATGCAGAGACGCGATCTGTACCAACAAAACAACGAGGCCAGAAGGTAGTGGATCCTCAACCAACCACACTCAACCCCATTCAGAATTATACACCGTTAAGAAGGACGCCCGCTTAACTACCAACACTATCAAGACTACGTACATTCAAAGGACATAATGCGGGTAACTTGAGAAAAAATAAATTCTAAAGAGCGAACTTCAAGCGACATCAAGCCTTGGGACGCGTTAACCTGCGGCGACACAGCATTGGTCCGGATAAGAGGGAGACCGAACGAGCGTCACACATACTCTCCAGGAACCTGTACTGCATCTCACTAATTGGGTACTATCAGGTAAGAGAAGGGGAGGATGGTTGAGCAGGGGGGAAGGAGAGGAAGGGGAGGAGGGGAGGATGGGAGGAGGTAGGTAAGACAGGTAAGACAGGACGCTCTACTCAGTAAAAGGGAGATAAAAAAAGGAATAATAATTGTCAGTTCTTCGGTGGACTTAAACATTTTAGCATCAACTTTTGCGTTAAAAGACGACGACGGCGGAATGTGGCGGATCAGCAGATTAATGGGCGGTGGGGGTGGCCTGACAGGTGATCCTACACACACACACACACACACACACACACACACACACACACATACACACACACACACACACACACACACACACACACACACACACACACACACACACACATACACACACACACACACACACATACACACACACACACACACACAAACACACACACACACACACACACACACATACACACACACACATACACACACACACATACACACACACACACACACACACACACACACACACACACACACACACACACACACACACACACACACACACACACACAC
The DNA here is from genome assembly GCA_036785275.1 of Cancer borealis. Taxonomy (NCBI): domain Eukaryota; kingdom Metazoa; phylum Arthropoda; class Malacostraca; order Decapoda; family Cancridae; genus Cancer; species Cancer borealis. The sequence continues at coordinate 6,119 of JAXIVD010007828.1, read as the reverse complement.
ACATACACACACACACACACACATACACACACACATACACACACACACACACACACACACACACATACACACACACATACACACACATACACACACACGAGCACATACACAAGCAAAAAAGATGATAAGATAAATTGAGAAATGAATTTCCCAACACACACACACACACACACACACACAAACACACACACACAGGTATGCTACACAGGTAGGCAGACACACACAGGTGTAGTCACTAGTCACCCACGGCACCCAATCGCCTTCAACGGTGGCACCAAGATGACAACCAATAAAAACGCAGCCTCACTCAACGACGGAGGATGGCGCTATCTGATTGGCCGCTCCTTGGATCCGGCTTGCTCTCATTGGCTATCGGCTGTGGGCATTATATCATTTTTTCCCACGATTTAAACTGAGGAAGAAAAAAAGTTGCTGGGCGGCCTCTGAAGGAGCGAGGGAGTGTGTTCACCTGTCTTGCTTCCCTACAGGTAAGGCTGACGAGCAGGCCACATGCTTCACCTGTTGCTGAGCGGGAGCCACACCTGGAGCCACACACCTACCTGCTGTCACATCTCTTCGCTGCTCAAAGGCCACAGCCACTGCAGGAGTAAGCTACACCCTGTTACTCTTCAAAGGTCACTTCTGTTCCTGTACTTAAGGTCACACCCTTTTGCTCTTCATGGGTCACATTGGATTATAAACCTTGCTTCCTTTCACATATTAGGTTACCTGTGTCATTAGGTCATAAGTCTCGAGAACAGTTAGTAATTCATGCATCAGATACACTTGTGACCTCGCACTACACACGTACTTTACTACAAGTCTTACTGGAGGCCACAGGTCACACGTACCACACACGTGCCGGCAGCTACAGGCCTAACTAATTACCTACTCGTCTTTCTTGTTCAAATTTTCCTTAGGCAGAGAAACGTAGCCCTTATCTTTTTACTTTTTTTGCGGCACAAAGACAGTTATCATTATTTTTAAGTGTTTTACGAAAGAAATACGACCTTTTCTATGTAATACGTGGCGTCCTACATATTTCCAGCGGTATACGTGGATTTTCATGCGAGTTGAAGACTGGGAAATATATCTAGTCGACTGTTACTTCCAGGCCGA
>JAXIVD010007827.1:15000-19057 GCA_036785275.1 Cancer borealis | reverse complement strand
TATATATATATATATATATATATATATATATATATATATATATATATATATATATATATATATATATATATATATATATATATATATATATATATATATATATATATATATATATATATATATATATATATTATATATATATATATATATATATATATATATATATATATATATATATATATATATATATATATATATATATATATATATATATATATATATATATATATATATATATATATATATATATATATATATATATATATATATATATATATATATATATATATATATATATATATATATATATATATATATATATATATATATATATATATATATATATATATATATATATATATATATATATATATATATATATTATATATATATATATATATATATATATATATATATATATATATATATATATATATATATATATATATATATATATATATATATATATATATATATATATATATATATATATATATATATATATATATATATATATATATATATATATATATATATATATATATATATATATAATATATATATATATATATATATATATATGTATATAATATATATATATATATATATATATATATATATATATATATATATATATATACATATATATATATATATATATATATATATATATATATATATATATATATATATATATATATATATATATATATATATATATATATATATATATATATATATATATTATATATATATATATATATATATATATATATATATATATATATATATATATATATATATATATATATATATATATATATATATATATATATATATATATATATATATATATATATATATATGTATATATATATATATATATATATATATATATATATATATATATATATATATGTATATAAATGATGTCTGTTTACTCTGTTAGAGTGACAGTGCTGCCGTACACTCCACCAGCTTTAATAAAACCCGCTTTAGCTGTAGCTGTCCAGCATCAAAAAAGAAAATTGAAAAACTCCATTGGTTCGCTTTTTTGTCATTCTTTAAGTGATCAGCCAACTATGCCACTACTGCTGGGTGTTGAATCCATAACAACTGCAGTGGGACAATGCAACAACAACAGTAGTAGGAGTAATAACAGCAGCAACAGCTCAGCAGTAGCAGCAGCAGCAGCAATTGGTGATGCTTTTTCAATCTCAGCAAGAAATGTTCTGACCAAATCCCATCTGACAGTTGGTCAAAATAAAATAAAAGTTACATTTAGTTTTATTCCCAGGAATGATTAACTCAGGAGCCAAGCTGGTGAACCACGATGAATCGCTCACGTGTGGCAGAGCATTGCTTTGGAAAACTAGATGAAACCTTTTGTAAACGACTTTTGTTGTGAAGTTTGCGAATAACGCTCCAAGCAACACCCGTTACAAACTATTCTACAAACATTAAGCAAATTCTTACCAAGCACGCCTTCACACTTGACCTCGTCTTCTTCATGAATGCTTGTCAAAAAATACTACCGAATACATTAATTATGGACTAATTACTGGGGCAATATTTGATTGTATTGAATATTCTCAAATAAAATTATAACTCACCCATTCATACTTCCTTCGAAAAGTCACAAACCGTTATTGACTTAAAAATTCTTACCGAGAAACGACACAAAGTATACTCAACTTCAACGTAGAGAAGCGGATGGCTTTCCTCCCTTCCCTCTATTCCCACAAGAAACTAGGGGAATAGCATTAAAAATCTCCCCTTCCCTCCTGGAACTTAAAAATCTTCCACCCACTACACCATAAAAATCCGTCTTCCACTCCAACCCCAAAACATTCCCCGTCCTCCATCCTTAGACTTCTCGTCCCACTCCACCTGAAAACCCTCCTACTACATCTACAGAAACCATCTTTTCCACTTCAGAATAATAAAAAATTACTATGAGTATCGCCGTCATTTTTGACACGCACGCAGGTCACACGAGGGAGTACTATGTGCCTGGGCAACGCTGTGGGGACTCGGCATTCCTCCCATCGGGGACACTTGAGCCCAGTGGGTGCTCCCGAAAAGTGGCACACGACGCACGGAAGGGTTACGTTGTCACGCCCACCACACTTCTTACTACCACGCCACGTCATTGTTTTCTCTCAGTATTGTGTCTTTTTCTCATGTTTATAATAATAATAATAATAATAATAATAATAATAATAATAATAATAATAATAATAATAATAATGATAACAATAACAATAACAATAATGATAATAATAATAATAATAATAATAATAATAATAATAATAATAATAATAATAATAACAACAACAATAATGATAATAATAATAATAATAATAATAATAATAATAATAATAATAATAATAATGATAATAATAATAATGATAATAATAACATCAGTATTATTTCCGCCAACAAAGTTGAGTGAAAGGTTAGATTTCACACGTATTTGTTTGCTTGTTTGTTTGTCGATATCTTGACAACACGATGCATGGCAACCAAATGAAGCTTCATCTCCATGACCCTTTACCCAAAAGCTTCACTCCCAACACGAAGCTAGCCGCCAGGACCAACAAGATTTTCAAAAATTCATACCTCTGTCAAAACGCACCACAACTCCGTAAAACTAACATGACCACCTACCCTAAGGCTCCATTCCATTAATGTTCTAAGGTCAAGGTCACATGTCAAGGTCAGGAAAAAATCACTACTATCAGTGGTGATAGTCTACTAAGTGCTTCTCTGGTTATCATTATCATTATTATCATTATTGTTGTTATTGTTATCACTTTCAAATACGGAATTCGAATATATGGCTTTGTATTCCTTGTGTGTCGTGAATAATGATTAAAAAGGCACGAGAACGAAGGACGAGGGACACTTTCTGTATGAAATTTATCTTCCCATGAATAAAAAGACAAATTTTTTATGAGTTTTCTTTAGTGTCTGTATTGCTTTGCTTTTATTTTCTTCCTTAGATGTCACTTCTAATGTATGGGAGGAGGAAGCAACCTTGTATAGATATCAAGTATGATAATAATAATAATAATAATTATGATTATCATTAATAACATTATCATTATCTTTATTATTAGTATTACTATTACAATTACACTTAACATTATTATCATTATCATTATTATTAATTTTATTACGATCAATACTATAATTAACATAATCATTATCATTACAAATATAATCACGAATGGCTATGAAAGTAAGATACAGTTTCTTTGTATTCCCTGTACAGCTTCTGCCCCGTGACTGCCCTTCATGCCCTCCAGGATGCAGATCTCAGTCCCATCACAAGGGGAAAGCAGATGTCTACACGTGGCCCAGACACTACCTCCAGCACACTGGTACCACGATTATTGTAACATTAAACATGATTGGATGTCTATTTGATGTTATCATCATTATTACTATTATTGCTAATATTAATGTAATCATTATTATTTTTTAATATCATTATTACTACTATTGATATTATCGCTCATCATCATCATCATCATCATCATCATCATCACGTCATCATCACCACAAGGAAGATATAATGTTATCCTGCCAAGTTGAGGATGTATGATGCTAGCGTTTGGTTCAAGATATGAATATTTGACCTTTATTTTTCGGTTCTCAAACGAGGGAAACTCTCCTGGTTCTTCCACTATCCCCTCTACCTCTGTCCCTCCTTTCTCCCTCTTTGCTGGAAGGCTTCACCACAATTGTTCCCTCCTCCCCAAAGGCACACTACTTCCTGCCACAACTAGTCTCTTGCAGCCACAGAAGGATTGACCTCCACCCCCCCCTCCCCACCACACACACACACACATACACATACACACACACACACACACACACACACACACACACACACACACACACACACACACACACACACACACATACACACAAACACACACACACACGCAAGTACACACATAGCCGAGAGAGACAGATAAAACAAATCTATAGAAAGTTGTGTATTTGTAACATTAGACATGACGAAGACCCACAACAAAGAATACCGTCT
>JAXIVD010007827.1:0-2500 GCA_036785275.1 Cancer borealis | reverse complement strand
TTTTATTGACGTATTTCCACAATCACTGCCTTTTTTCCTCTAATAGATCAAACAAACTGCCAAATAGAAAATACAATTACAACCATAAAAAAACGACCAGCTTAATACGTCTGCAAAAACAACCTACAAAGACCCAAACTGCAGGACAAAGCCTTCTTTTTTTCCCCCCACACCTTTCTATTGCTCAGGCCGCAGTGCTGAAGGTGGAGATGGTCTGGAATCACAAACACGACCTCGAAGGCAGATTTATGTAAGCTTCTATCTGTCGTGTAGTTCATCGGCCTTGGTATAAATTCCTCCGCGGACTGACGCACACGGACGAGGTTTGCTGAGCCTCGCACGCTACCGGCAGCATCTAGGCGCCTCTGAGGCCACAACGAGAGAAAATATGGTTGTCTGTCTGCGTCGCCAGCCCGTCCTCACCTTCACCCCGCCCCCTTTACAGCCTCACCCAGTCTTATATTATTCTGCCCTGACTGCGTGTGACCTGTCTTTCTTTGTCTTCCTGTCCCGACCGACCTACACTTCTACCTACACTTCTACACACACAAAAAAAAGATAAAATAATAATAAAAATACATACAAACACACAAAGAGTTGATTTGATACATTGAGACGCACATTGTTTCTTTTTTGTCATCTTTAGTAGTCAAATGTAACCATAATGTGTTGTGCCATTACGGTTGTTAATGTCTGGTGCGTGACTTCATCGCGATGGATTTGACAGGCAAGGCAGGAAGGAAGGCAGGAAGGAAGAAAGGAAGGAAGGAAGGAAGGAAGGAAGGAAGGAAGGAAGGAAGGAAGGAAGGAAGGAAGGAAGGAAAGAAGGAAGGAAGGAAGGAAAGTTTGGTTTATGCTTAAGGAATGGAATAAAAAAAAAGGAAAGAAAAATGAAAACGACATGGTAGGTTTACATTAAAATTTGCATGTAAAAAATGGAGCAAGTTTGTGTATGTGGTTGACGTGGGGGGAGAGAGAATTTTTTTAAAGAGTAAGTATGGTTCTAGTGAGTTATATGGTGATGGTGGTAGTGTTGGTGGTGGTGGTGTTGGTGGTGGTGGTGTTGGTGGTGGTGGTGTTGGTGGTGGTGGTGGTGGTGGTGGTGGTGGTGGTGGTGGTGGTGGTGGTGGTGGTGGTGGTGGTGGTGGTGGTGGTGGTGGTGGTAGTGGTGGTGGCGGCGGCGGAGTGTATTGAGTCAGGTCAGTGTGTGTTCACGTATGCATGTATGTATGTATGTATGTATGTTTTTATTATAACTATGCTTGTATGGATATGCATGTGTGTTAGTATGTGCCAATGTTAATGCTAATGTGTGTGTGTGTGTGTGTGTGTGTGTGTGTGTGTGTGTGTGTGTGTGTGTGTGTGTGTGTGTGTGTGTGTGTGTGTGTGTGTGTAATTGATTCCAGAATTAAATACATAAAGAAATTACATGTAATGTGTGTGTGTGCGCATGTGCGTGTTTCAGATAATAGAGGAGGAGGAGGAGGAGGAGGAGGAGGAGGAGAGGAGGAGGAGGAGGAGGAGGAGGAGGAGGCACACAGTGAGGACTAAGGGATGCTAGTCTGAGTTGAGGAAGTTAAAGTGATATCACAGTACAGAGCTAAGCGGGTGGGGAGAGATGGGAGGAAGGGAATGAGAGAGGGAAGGAGGGAGGGAGGGATGGAGGGGGAAGGAGGAGGGAGGGAGGGAGGGAGGGAGGGAGGGAGGGGAGGAGAAGAACAGGTAAGAGGAGGAGTGAAGAGAGACAGAAGGGATGAGAGGAGCCTAGAATGGAGAGAAGGTAAGTAGAGAATGTAGGAGTAAATTGGTAAAGGGAATAGAATGAAGGAAATAGGAAAGGGGAATAGGGGGTATGTAGGGAAAGGAAGGGAAAAAAGAAGGGGAATGTGAGAGTGAAAATTAAGAAGGAAAGGGGAAGAGAGGGAGGGAACTGAATGAATGAAGATTGGAATGGAAGGGAGGGGAGGATAGGAGAAAAAATTTAAGCTTGGGTAGGGAAAGGCATTACTAACCCAATCTCACAGCAGTTGGCTACCTTACCTCCTTTTGCTGCTGTGACTCTCCCCTCCTCTTCTTCTTTCTCCTCCTCCTCCTTCTCCTCCTCCTCCTCCTCCTTCTCTTCCTTCTTTTCTTCCTTCCTTCCTCCACTCTCTAAAACATAAAACACCTACTTCCTCTACCTGCTTTCCCTGCCTCCAGATTTATTCTCTATTTTTTCTTCTCTTTCTCTCTCTGTCTTCATCGCTTTCATAACCTTCTCTCCCTTTCCTCCCCCTTCCTCCATCAACCATTCTTCTCTCCCTTTCTCTTCCCATAACTCATACAATACCAAAATAAGTAACCCCCCCCATCCCCTTAATTTCTCTGTATTTTTTATCTTTTTTTTCCTCTCCCTCTCTCTATTCTCTGATTTTCATTTTTCTTTCCTTTAGTATTTCGTTACTTCTTTCATTTTCTCAAGTTGTGTTAATTATTCCGATTTCTCTTCCTTATCTGCTTC
>JAXIVD010007826.1:7500-19060 GCA_036785275.1 Cancer borealis | reverse complement strand
GCTTTCTCTCTCTCTCTCTCCTCTCTCTCTCTCTCTCTCTCTCTCTCTCTCTCTCTCTCTCTCTCTCTCTCTCTCTCTCTCTCTCTCTCTCTCTCTCTCTCTCTCTCTCTCTCTCTCTCTCAAATGCAGTATATTTCTCCCTATCTTCCTTCTTTCACTTTTTTCCTTTCGTCTGCTTTTCTCTTATCGTCACTCGAGTCTTATTATCTTGGCTCGTCTTTCCTTTTGTCTCGCTTCTCCTCGTCGTCTTATCAAATGCGCTTCAGATGCGAGGACGATGGAAGACGATACGAGGACAACGGAAGAAGATGGATGGATGGCGGGCGGGTCAGATGTACGACGAGGAGGAACTAAGGAAAAGTAAGACACAAGGAAAGACGGGAGAGATAGAAAATGCAACAATCTTCGCTAGTAAAGTCAAGGAAATGTTAGACTCGACCCTTTGACCCCTTTGTTCCTGATTATTTAAGTCCCCACATCAGTTATAATCTTTGAAAACGGGTTCGTCTCCTCCTCTCTCGACCGGGGACACAGGTCGAAAAATCTCCTGTTGGTAAGTGGATGGGAGTGACTTGTGTTGATATTGGCTTAGTCGCTTTATGAAGGAGGTAGAGCGAGGTGAGGAGGGCGCGAAGGACATGGGTGACTTTAATAAAAATAAAGAAAAAAAGGAAGGTCTCATATATGTATTTTTTTTTCTGTGTATAACGTAACAGATATATTTTTCTCACTTTTCACCTCATTTAAAGTTTTTTTTTTTTAACGTGTCAGGTTAAACTGCTCCCAATAAATACCACACACACACACACACGCACACACACACACACACACACACACACACACACACACACACACACACACACACACACACACACACACACACACACACACACACACAATAAAAAAATATCCTACAAATATCCAATCCTCCTCATCAACCCTTTACAAGATTCTCACTCGAGGTTAAAGTTAGCGGGAGATAATGTAGATTCCAGCATCACTCTGTCAAACACAACCTAGCGGAGAGGAACCCTAGTTTTCCCTTACCCCACAGCAACAAATGGCTTAGTTAATCAGTGTCTGTGAACCTCATGGATGGGTAAAGAAAGTCTAGTGGTATTTCAGGCTTTTTTCGGGTTCACAGAGGCGGTGGGGGGGGGGGGCAGTAGAAGAGAAATGAAGAGGTTAAGAGAGCAGGAGGTGGTAGTGAAGGACGGAGTATATGCAAAGGTTAGCTTATAATACTGTTTTAATGATAACACAAATGACTTCAAGACCTACGTGCACTGCTAAGAAGACGCGTGCATCCCCCTCTACCTCTAGTCACACACTGAATAACACAAGGTTTCTATGCGGCGTTAAACTGAACTTGACAGCACGGAAGGCCAAGAGTGTCAGCCTCTCTACACTGCCACCAGACTCCTCCCGACCACTCGAGGAAGGCAGTGAAGCGAGAGGCGGTACAAGGCCCGCCACTCCCTCCACCCTTACTCAGTCCTTGTACCGTTCCAGTCACTCAGGAAGGACACGTAAAGGACGCATATTGCCGCAGAGAGAGAGAGAGAGAGAGAGAGAGAGAGAGAGAGAGAGAGAGAGAGAGAGAGAGAGAGAGAGAGAGAGAGAGAGAGAGAGAGAGTATATAAACCCCTTTATTTGTCAAGGTCAAGGTTTTTAAATATCTTAAACAATACCACGTTAATTTTCTATTGCATATTTTTTGACATAATTATTGTTACTCGAATTAACTGCTTTTCTCTTATTGTTTTCTTCTTTTGTGCATGAACTTTGAACTACATTAACTAAATATCGAACCAAAAATTATCCATGATTTAAGACCACTTTAGAAGGTATAATTATTTTTTCTTCATGCGAGAGGAAATACAAAGGTATGCCTGAGAATACCTGCAATTTCTGACATTTTCTACATGATGATTGTATATCCCTTTGTGGGTGTAATTCTTACCTGCAAGTTAATGACATACTTGATGAGAGCGAGTGTGCATTGAGGACAAAATAATGCAGTTACATATAAAACTCTGCAGTGGTAATCATACACACACACACACACACACACACACACACACACACACACACACACACACACACACACACACACACACACACACACACACACACACACACACACACACACACACCTTTCATTCGTCCTTGATTCACTCTTCCCAAAGGTTTGTTTGCGAGTATGTGTGAGGAAAACAATATAACCAGAACGATGTGTGTGTGTGTGTGTGTCAGAATCCGTGGAAAAATAAATGTGACAAGGAAGTTTTAAAGCGAGTAATAGAACACAGTAATGAACACAGATGTATGACTGAGAGCATGTTGAAGCAAATGAAGGATATGAATAAATAAATAAATACACAAGAGAATACACAAGGGTAGGTTTATACGTAAATTATTCGTCTCTGTTTCATGTGTCTCTTTCTTACGACTTCTTCCTCGTCTCCTCCTCTCATCTTCGTCAGCCACGCCCTACCGCCTCCAGCTTTCAAAGTTGCTTGTTCGTCAAAATTTTGCTTCGTAAAATTCTGGCAGAAACAGAGTCGTCAGTAGGTGACAGGAGAGGGAGGAGGAGGAGGAGAAGGAGGAGGAGGAAGAAGAAGTAAGGGAGAGGAAGAAGAAAGACAGGAGGGAAATGAAAACAAGGTGAGTGAAAATACTACAAGGAAATTAAGGAACTAGACCTAATGATAATAATAATAATAATAATAATAATAATAATAATAATAATAATAATAATAATAATAATAATAATAATAACAGAAACTTTGGAATAAAATCGCGACATACCAACATTTCAAAACAGTTTCCAACACGGAGTAAAAAGCTTGAAGATAACATACACGCCTACGAACCAACACGTCGAGAAAGTTTGTAAATATGAGACAGTCTCCTTTAGCTATATATATTCAATTTTGCAGCAAAGAATGACAGCCTTAGAGAAAGAAAAGTTGGTGAATAACTTAACGTGATCGTCTCAACTTTATTTTCTTCCAAATTTTTTTTAGGGGGAACTGACAGAGACACAGAGGAATGAATGAAAAATAGACTAAATTGTTTGAAAGTTTTATGCAAATTTTGAAATGTAGCTGAAAGTGCTGAGAATCTTTGTTGAATTACATAATGCACACACACACGCACACGCACACACACACACACACACACACACACACACACACACACACACACACACACACGCACACACACACACACACACACACACACACACACACACACACACACACACACACACACACACACACACACACACACACACACACACACAGAACGGAAAAGTCTACCCTGCAAGAGGACAATTTTTCCATCTCTACGAAGGAAGACTAATGACACAAAATTCTCGAGTGGACGCTGACGGACGAGGACGAGAAAATAAAGATAATAAAGAAAGTGAGAGAACGCGAGAGAAAGAGAAAGAGAAATAGAAAAAAACCGAAGCAAAAACAAACAAGACAAATCAATATAGATAAAACATATTTAAAAAAAGACAAAGAAACCTACTGAGCCCCAAACTGTATAAGAGGAAATAAAGACGAAAATTGACGTTATAATATATGTGAAGAAAAAATATCATGCTTTTTGGCCCAACGCTGTGAAAATTCCTCTTACTCTCACTCACCAATCAGAAGGGAGAGATAGAGAAGAAAAGCACATTCCTAGTTTTTGATTGGTGCTTGCTGACTGCGTTGGTGGAGTGGCGAGAAGTTTCCGGGAAAATCCTCGAGTTGGGGAGAATCTTAAGAATGACTACTTTGAGGAAGAGATATGAAATGGAGGAGAAATTAGTTATGATTCTCCTCCAAAGTCAAAAGAAAATGAAAGAAGGAAGGAAGGAAGAAAGGAAGACAAAGGGGAGGAAGGAAGGGAAGGTTTGAGAAAGGGAATAAAAAGTCATAGAAGGTAAAAGGGATGGAAGGGAAGAGAGGAAAGTCAAGTAATCTGTCAAGTCAAGTTACTCTCACAGAAAGAAAAGGGTTAAAATGGAATGGAAAAATAGAAGGAAAGGGGCCCAGCAGCAAACAGGGAACTTGGTAAAGACGGAGAGAAATGGGCAACGACACCATCGGAACGGAGAAGGTCAAAGAGAAGAAGAGAAGAACACGAAAGAAAAAAAGACATGATGCAGAAACTGGAAGGAGGAGGAGAGTGAGGAAAGGGCGGAAGGAAGGAAGGAGGAAAGGAGGGAAGGAGCAGGAGTAGGACAGTAGGAGGAGGAGATAAAAAGAAAGAAAGACTAGGAAAGGAAACTCTACCTGTCTTCAGCCCAAGTTTCCCTCGACAGAAGCTGAACAAAGGATGTGACGGGGCAGACTGAAGGCTACTTCCTCAGCCGTCGACCCGTGCAGCATCAAGACGACTCAGCCTCCCTGGAACACCCTAAGACCCTAAGGAACATCTGAACACACCTAAAAACACCTCCACACATCTAAAAACATTCAAAAACACCTTCAAACGCTTCCAGAAAGACCTCATAAGACCCTAAGGAAGAAAAAAGGATTAACATGGAACCAAAAACACTTCCAGAAATCCATGATCCCCTTCCATAAAGACAATAACGTTTCCAGACACCCAGCAGCCCTAGTACCCGCGCTGGGATCCTTTATCTAGCTAAAAGGGAATCGGAACGTTAGCTACCGAAGTAACGACTGCTCTAACAAGGACCTTTGCCTCCCTCAAGGACACGTCGCAGAAATTCTGACTCATGTAACCGAGAGACACAAGGGAAGGAGATAAAGAGTTCGCAGTCCAGAGAAAGTTTCCAAACCCCTACTTCTCCTAAGGGTAAAACGAGGCTCCACCATTAACCAGTTCTTATTCTCTCTTCTTTTTCCTCCCGGCGAGAACACTTCACGTAAAGAGATTATTTCGCGTACCTAGGAAATCTGTAGCAGTTTGTGGCAAGGTGGAAATGTCTGACAAGTGGTAATTTTTTTGACGACAAGGAAAAAAGGGAAAAGAATAATCTCTAATTGACGAATTTGAATATTTTTGTATGAGTAAATTTTTCAACTTTTTTTTTTTTACTTTATTTTTTATTTTTAGGTTGACCTGGTTTAAGGGTGGTGGTGGGCGTGGTGGTGGGCGTGGTGGGTTTTGACTCCAATTCTTACACTGTTCACTTCCACTGGCCACACACAAACACACACAAACACATACACACACACACACACACACACACACACACACACACACACACACACACACACACACACACACACACACACACACACACATACACACACACGGTCACGTTCCGCAGAGGGTTCAGAAAGTCACATCACGAGAAAGGGGAAGAGAAAGTTTTGCCTCTTCGGGGTAACTTTTTATTTATTTATTTTTTTACCTAATTCTCTTCACAAAAAAAAAAAAAAAAAAAAAAAAAAAAAAAAATTCACTGGTTTAATTTTTTTTTCTCCGGATGCAAAGAAAAAACATAATAGATGAACCTTTCTTCCTTTGTTCTTATTTCTGTGAAGTTATTATTTATTTTATATATATACACTTTTTCCTCATTAGTTGATTATTTTTTTCACTGTATTATTCCCAGAGATTATTACAAGAAGTATAGTTTTACGTGAGGCATTGGCGGTGGAGTTGCTTTCATCTTTTGACGGTAAAAGAAATCAATGTGGTTTTTTTTTTTATCTCTATACGTATATTTCTATCTACATCATTTTCGCAAACTTGGGGTGAAGGATGGGAATGAAAGGAGGGGGTGAGGGGGTGAGGAGGGGGGTGAAAGGTATTTTTTATAACTGAAAATTATGGCGTACCAGTAATTTCCTCCATTTTTCATATATTACTCTACTCATTTCCTTTGATTGAACATTTTATTCACTATCTACAAAATGAAAATAAAAAAGCCTTGCGATGGAAATTGGAATTGCTCTATTGCTCCAACATTTCTATATACATATATACATACATATATTTCGCTACTCTATACATTTTTCATGCTGTAACGAACGCGCACATTTTTTTCATCTATCCTGTGGGCGGAAAAATGAAGAAAATTCCATAAGATGAAACAAATTTATATAACTTTCCTTTTTTTCTATCCTTGTACACTCACGCCCACGAGTCCACCCAATCTATCCAATCTATCTAACCTATCAAATCTCAATCAAATTTCCCGCCGTTTCCCTTCCACCTCTTTCTCTAATCTCTCGTGCAAACAGAATAACAGTCGTTCTTTCGGTGTGTGGTGAACGAGGATACCACACACCTGCGGGTTACGCCACAAAGGTAGTTGGTGCATCTGGATTCAATCAACGCTCACACCCCCTCTCGTTGCACGCTGAATTTGTGGGGCATGAACGGCCTAAGCGCCACCACTCGTGCGTTCTCAGTTGCGCTTTCAGATAGGAACTTTTTTTTTCTTTCCTTTATTCATTTTTTTTAACGTCGGTCTTTTTTATGTGATGTATATTGCTTCTGGTTTTGATATTTTTTTATTATTAATTTTTTTTCTCTGTGATGTGATGTATTTTTATTTTTGTTTTTCTGTTTTTTCCCCATTTTTTCATTACATTAATTGTGACTTTTTTTCTTCCTTTATTATTAACTCATTGGTCTCTGTTGACTTATATTCCTCCTGTCATTAATTTTCTCAAACTGACTTACTCTTCTGCACTAAGTCACTCCTTCCTTCCTTCCTTCCTTCCTTCCTTCCTTCCTTCCTTCCTTCCTTCCTTCTTTCTGTCTCATAGTTTTTCAGACAGATATTCCTTCTTTCCTTTCCTCTCACTCATCCTTCTCCTTTTCCTCCGACTAATCTTTCCTCAACACGTCACTTCCTTCCTTCCTTCCTTCCCTGTCACTCACTATTCCTAAATCAATCCTTCTTTCCTTCCTTCACTTTCACTCACTTTCCCTCCACAAGTCACTCATTCATACCCGTTGACTCACTCTTCCTCATAAATGATTCTTCCTTCCTTGAACACCATTACTACGTCGAGGAATGTGTCAGCTATTTAACCTTTCCTGGAACTTCAACTTTATGCAGTACTACACACCCACCCACACCCACACACACACACGCACACACATACAACCCCCCCCCTTTCCACACATAGGAACACACACACAAACAGAGTATTCATGGAATTCTACATCTCTTTAAACATTCATTCACCTCTCGTCACACAGGCTAATTCACTTTCATGGCCCTCAAAAAACACCCCCTATTACCATTTTTCCCTTGTTGAACTCCACTGAACTATTACGTGGTTATTAATGTTAATGACTATTGGCGTATAAGCTCCATGAAAAAAAGCTAATTGTATTTTAATGTCACTTACGCCCGCAAAAATAATGTTTACAGAAAAGTGTTGAGTAATACAGAGGTTAGAATGACAGGTACTGAACGCGAATGAAAGGGTTAACAAACTTTTTTTTCATGCACGGATTTTTTTATATATATATATATATATTCAGATCACGTGAGTTAGCTAGATGGATGTGTATGTTTTGATATATAACATTACTTTAAATGTTATGTAGCGTGTATGTGTGTGTGTGTGTGTGTGTGTGTGTGTGTGTGTGTGTGTGTGTGTGTGTGTGTGTGTGTGTGTGTGTGTGTGTGTGTGTGTGTAAATATGGGGTGCTTCAAACGAATGCTGGGAGTGTTTGCGTGTTTCGTTATTCTTTATTGAGTGTTCCTTCTATTCTATCAAGTGTGTGTGTGTGTGTGTGTGTGTGTGTGTGTGTGTGTGTGTGTGTGTGTGTGTGTGTGTGTGTGTGTGTGTGTGTGTGTGTGTGTGTGTGTGTGTGTGTATGATATATTTTCCACGCAGCAACCTTTCACCAGTAATACATTTCCATAATAACAAAGACAACGAGTAACAGGAAATCGATTTATGGACGCACGAAAATGAAAAGGCATTACCACCTCTATGATAAATGTTACGTGTGTATGTATGTATGTATGTGTGTGTGTGTGTGTGTGTGTGTGTGTGTGTGTGTGTGTGTGTGTACAGGGCAGCGGTACACACAGAGTCACATTTAGTCTGGTCAACTGGGTCAGGTGTGGGTGTAGTGTCTCATAAAGTGTCAGGTGAAGCTTCGAACCAAGCCATGAACCACGAATGAAACACCTGCTTTCCATTATGTCTTTCCATCTGTTCCACCTCCACTTCCACATCCTCCTCCTCTTCCTCCTCTTCCTCCTCCTCCACTTCCTCCTCCTCCTCTTCTTGCACAGCTGTTGTGTTGAATACGTCTGTGCATTGGTTCGAATCCCAGAAGGTTCGAGTCGCTGAGTCGAATGTGTGACAAGATTATTGTTGATTGGATTCGACGAGGAAGTTTGAATCAATATTTGAGATTATTCGGATCACTGGTTCGGTTGTAAGCTGTTCGATCCTTACCTAAGAGTTTGCTCCCGGCTCATTTCTGACACTTCTCTCCTTTCTCCTCCTCCTCTTCCTCCTCCTCTTCTTCTTCCTCTTCTTCCTCCTCCTCTTCCTCCTCCTCCTTTGGCCTCTCACTTTTTTTTCACATTCCTCACACCTCTCTCCACTTCTCTTCCCTTCGCCTATCTCGTCTTTCTCTCCTCTTCGTACTTAACTCTCCTGTTCCCTTCTCTCCTTCCTTCGTTTTTTTCTCCTCTTCCCTCCTCTTCCTCCTCCACTTCTTTCCTAACTGCTGGCGAAGGTCTCTTTTATGCTTTCATCTTTCTGCAAAGTTATTCTTTCACGAAACGATATTTTTACAGACGCCTCACGGACACTTTACTTAATGTGTTATTGATTTATAAATGCTTGTGTGGTGGAATTCCTTCGAGTCTATAAATATAAAAGTAAATTTAAATAAATCTTGACGCAGGAAGACAGTATTTTTTTCTTTCTCCTTTCTTCTTCCTCCTCCAAAGAGTAAATATTGTAAGGAGAGTGACGTGGATTCTCTTCTACACTTCCTCTGAGACGCCAACACGATCGAGAAGACATCACGCACCCTCCCTTCCCTCCCTTCCTCCCTTTCCTCCCTCTTCCTCCATTAGCGTCGTGTGTGGGAGTGGTGGGGGTGGGGGGGAGGGGGAACCGGGACGTGAAATAGGATTACACGCTTTGCAAATCCCACTGGAAAAGTCGAGACAGGAATCCGCGTTGAAATGAAGTAAAAGTGATGTAGTTATCGCTGCATATTATCGATAAGGAGAAAACCGAGGCTGGGACGGAAATTTCTATCAATCTCTCCATATCGGAAATTCAATCTGTCTGTCTGTCTGTCTGTATTTCTGTTTTCTGGTTATCTGTCTCTTGGTATGTGTATCTTTGTTTTTTCTCTCGCGATTTCTTTCTCTTGCATCGCGTTCTTATTTCCTTCCTGCAGATTAGCGTTAATTCCTTCCTTCTTTCCTCGTCTTTCCTTCGTCTTTTCCTTCGACCCAAGACAAACACGCTCCTTCCTCCCTCTCCTCCTCCTCCTCCTCCTTCACTTCCGTCACCCACACGTCCTCCTCCTCCTCCAGCTCCTCCTACAGCTGCATCTTCCTCTAATGGACTACCCCTCCCCTCCCAAGCCTCCACACTCAACTCGCCTACGACAAACTTGCCTTTTCCTTATTACCAAATGATATGAAGTTCCCAGACGCGAACTAATCCTCGATAAGGTTATATTGCAGTGACCTTAACGTGGAAATTAGGATGAGAAAATCACCTCCTGCTTTATTGAGTGTGATTATATAGGTTTTTTTTTCTCCCTACTGTGTGTGTTTTTCATGTTTTTTTGTGTATATTTCGTAACATGTAATTGCAGTGAATGAATGAATGTATAATAAGTTATGATGGCACTGGTCTCGATAAAATGGTATGAGTATAGACGATATAAAGGATTAATAAAAAGGATAATTGAAATTGAGGTTAAGATGTAATAAAAAAAACATGAAGCTTCATAAGTAAGTCCTTCTCCTTCGCCTCCTCCTGCTCCTCCTCCTCCTCCTCCTCCTCCTCCTCCTCCTTCTCTTCCTCCTTCTCCTCCTCCTCCTCCTTTTTCATCTTCTCCTGCTCCTCCTTATCTCAATCCACCAGCCACCTCCTCCTTCCGAAGTGTTTCTCTCCATCACTTCAATTCCAAACGAAGCTCCTCCTCCTCCTCCTCCTCCTCCTCCTCCTCCTCCTCCTCCTCCTCCTCCTCCTCCTCCTCCTCCTCCTCCTCCTCCTCTTCCTCCTCTTCCTTCTCCTTTCGTCAGTCAAGGCCACTGGAAACAAATGCAAACTTGAGTCACTCGAGTCAACGCGGTTCAGTCTACATTCCTGAACAGTGTCTAGGCTTGGAATGGTTAGCGTGAGACTCATTTGCATATTTTCACAGCTACACACGCGCCAATTTTCTGGAGAGGTCTATAGGGAGAAGGAGAGGAGAGAGGGAGGCAAGGGGAAGGAGGTAAAGGGGGGAGGGAGGAAAAAGACGGGGGGAGGGAGGTAAAAGAGGGGGTGGAGTGATTTATTATTCAGTGAGTCACTTATAATTGATCCTTGTTGATGTGGATTCAATGACGTCATTTTTAAGGCCTTGTGTTGCTGTAGCTTCCTCAGGGGGTTCTAAGGGGGTTCTAAGGGGGTTCTAAAGGGGTTCTAAGGAGGTTATAAGGAGGTTCTGAGGGGATTCTAAGGGGGTTTTAAGGGGGGTTCCAAGCGGGGTTTTAAGGGGGTCTTCAAATGGGGTCTTTAAAACGGGTCTTCAGGAGGTCTTCATAAAATGTCTTATTTGCTCAAACTGCTTCCTTAAACTTTTTTCTTGACTTCACTTCTTTCCTTTTCTCTATCTCTTCTGTATGTAACTTGTCCCATTTCCCTCATTTACCTACTTTTTTTATCGTATTTTATTTTCTTCTCAAACTTTTATTTTTTCTCTTTTCCATCCTTACACTTACGATTTTTCACCTAATTCTTGAACACTTCTTTGCTACTTAACCTAAAAAAAATTGTGTTCTTTATAAAAAAAAAATCCTGCTTTTCTAACCTCTTAAAACATACTCTTCTTTTTCCTTCTTTTCTTTTCCTTCTTTCACCACCATATTTTCACTTCACAAACTTCTCCCTTTTTCACTCTGTTTTTCCTTCCCTAACTTTCTTTTCTTTCTACACGTTACTTTT
Organism: Cancer borealis; assembly: GCA_036785275.1. NCBI lineage: Eukaryota > Metazoa > Arthropoda > Malacostraca > Decapoda > Cancridae > Cancer > Cancer borealis. The sequence goes on along the minus strand of JAXIVD010007826.1, from coordinate 7,922 downwards.
CCTTCTCTTTTCCTAGCATGTTTTCCTTTCGCCAGGCTTTTCCTTTACTCTATTCAATCTTCCTCACCTTTCTCCTATCTATCCCACCCTGTACCATCCTCCTCCTCCACTTACTCTTCCTTTCCATGCATATTCTCCCTTCATCAATCTCCGTTACTCAATTCATCCTTCCTTCTTCTTCTCCCTATTTATTCTCCTTGTACCCTCCTCCTTCTCTTCCTCCTTCTCCTCTTCTTTATCCCAGCATGTTCTCCCTACACATATTCATGACTCAATTCTTCCTTCCTTCACCTTCTTCCTATTCTTCTTTTACCCTTGTCTTCTTTCTTCTTTGCCCTCCTCCTCCTCCTCCTTTCTCTATTTCCCTACACATCGTTACCCTATTCTTCCTTCTTTCTCCATCTTCCTATTCTCCCTGCACC
>JAXIVD010007826.1:0-5000 GCA_036785275.1 Cancer borealis | reverse complement strand
TATAACATAGTTCGTATAAATCTTCCAATTGACTTTTTTTCTGCCTCGAATCTAGTGTCTCTTGTGTTTTTCTTTTTTTTGTCTCGTCATTTCCAGTCCCAAGTTACATTATGGTTTAGTTTTCAATTAAGATGACTTACTTTTTCCTATCTTCTAAAGTGAAAGGGACACAAATTACACTAAACACACACACAAAAATTTTTTTTCTTCTAAAATGTGACTTAATACATAGCGCTTTATCATGCCATAAAAATCAAATCATAAATAACACTGAGGATTATGTCATGTATTCAGTTTTCCATTTTCTATCACACTCCAAACCAATAATGACAAACACGAGACAGATGGAAATGATGAATGCGAGTACAGTCACCCCTTGATTTCATAACATACACGTGCACCTCTAAATCAACTGACAGGTGAGTGTATGTGAGCGTGTTAGTTAATGATCCCTCAGGTGTAAGCAAAAGTACATAACATTCTATCCTCTATTTATCTATCTATATTCTATCAACTACACAGCTGAAAGTACACATCCATTACATACCTGAATACATTAAACTATTTCATAACTCTCAACTGCAATCATCTATCTATTCATTATGCATGTATTTATTACAGTATATTTATCTGCATAAATATTACCTGAGTAAGCATTTATATTTACCTGAATATACTATTAATTAACTTGTGTGTGTGTGTGTGTGTGTGTGTGTGTGTGTGTGTGTGTGTGTGTGTGTGTGTGTGTGTGTGTGTGTGTGTGTGTGTGTGTGTGTGTGTGTGTGTGTATCTACCTGTTTATTATGTATTGAGATATTTCAGGGTTTTTGAGGAGACTGGCGAAGGCAATGACGAAGACGATGACGAAGGGACGGCGAAGGAAACCGAAGAAGAGGGGAAGAAGGTAATGGTAGTAAGGTTACTCTACTGATCACCACCCTCCCCTCTTTCTCAGTCTCCTATCTTCATTTCTCCTCTCTTCTCTTTCCTCTTACTCCTCGTGTGCACTGGGCTCTCTCTCTCTTCTCGGTTTCTTTTTTTATTTCTGTTTCTTCATCTTCAGGAAAACCGTGGTGGTGGTAGTGTTTTTTTTCTTCTCTTCTCTCCCTTTGAGTCTAACACAACATCAATATTCCCACTCTCACGTGCACTAGAAGGCAGCAGCACTATAAAACACCAACACACACACACTCCTTCCTTACAAACACACCCTTACATACCGTCAAAAAATCACACGTGGCATGCCGTCAGCACCCACACCCACATTAATCATTATCATCCCCGCAGGAAGGCGAGTGGATGCGGTATAACAAAACTTACTTCTCTTTGACGTTCTCTGACGCTACAATTTTCGTGTCCCTCAGCGGCTTCTGACCTGATTTAGGAAGCCCAGAGTGTTCCCTGACGTTATTACGAGCTCTTCGTCAACGTGGCTGCAACGAATAATACGCCAGCCAGCCAGGAACCACAATTACGTAAATTAGATGACGCAAGCTAGAAGTCATTAAGCACATGCAAGGATCCGAGTAGTGCAGTTTCCCCCACCAGCTGCCTCTCGTTTTCTTTTCCTTTGTTTCTTTGTTACATGAGTGTTTGAATGTCTAGGATGAGTGGCTGGGGACGAGCCTGGGTGTGGAGTACAAGGGTCATGCATGCAAACCGTCGACTTTCTAACTACCGACATTACGTTAAATTATATTACCTGCAGTTTCATTCATTCCCGCGAGCAGTGAGGAAAAAAAGAATACGAATAAAAATGAAAATGAAACTAAAAATATATAAAAAATAGTGAAGGGTAATTACAGGTATTGTCCGCACCGTGTATGCAAATGACTTTAATTAAAATTGGTGTTTAATAATTTTTCCGCTATCATTTCGCGTCATTCCTAACCTTTCATCTGCATGACTATTGACCTGGATGGGGAGGCTATTAACCTAATTTTTAGAGTGTAATTAAGAACAACATTATGACTTTTTTCTTATTCATAATCGCTGTCAAAACGCTACTTAAGGACCTCTGGCTTACCTGGCGTTGATTGCGTAGTGTTACCTGTACACCTGCTGACCTATTTATGGCGTAAAGAGTGTGTGTGTGTGTGTGTGTGTGTGTGTGTGTGTGTGTGTGTGTGTGTGTGTGTGTGTGTGTGTGTGTGTGTGTGTGTGTGTGTGTGTGTGTATATATGTGTGTAGGTAACTTGTGAGTCTATGTGTGCGTTGCTATTGTCTACATCTACGTCTCAGGCAGTGTGAGCGTCCGTGTGCGTGTGTGGATGTGTCTGTGTGCGCCCATTAACTACCTTTATGCGTGCACGTGCTTGTTAAACTAATTGCACAATAATTACAGCAAAATGACTCCCTCACGTGATGGTCTTCCACTACTACCTACCACTACCTCAACCACCTACAACTTAACACCTACACTGCACCCACTACTACTACTACTACTACTACTACTACTACTACTACTACTACTACTACTACTAATAATAATAATAATAATAATAATAATAATAATAATAATAATTCTACTACTACTACTATTTAACATTTTCTTAGATGCCTGTAATACAATGATGCTCCCCTCAATAGATATAGTATCTTCATGTACCAGGTATAAATGAATTCTCTTTGTTTATCTGTGTTATTACTCTAAATGATTCCTTGCTAGCCCTTATAAACTACCTTTTAACATAGCTACTACTACTACTACTACTACTACTACTACTACTACTACTACTACTACTACTACTACTACTATTATTATCCCCAATAAAGCAAGCACTATCCCGCACACTTGGCTTCCCTTCCTCATAGCAAACTCTATTTCGCCAACATTTCAACTTTGGCAAAGGTAAACATCAAAGGATCCTCAGCGCACCGTCAGTACTTGAGGAAAGGGACGCATCGCCCTTCCTGGAACCTTCTCTGCTGGAAAGGAAGCGAGAGAGGGAGGCACTGGGGATAAAGGAGGATCTGGGGAGGGGGCGCAAGCTCTATTCTGTAAAGAGGTGGTGTGGAGAGAAAGTGGTGGGGGTTCTATATTCTTTAGTGGGATGGTGTGTGTGTGTGTGGGGGTCATACTTTATTCTGGGGGAGACTTGGCTGTTGATTGCGGTGTGTGTAAATGGAAGGATAACAGGAACTTTGGGTTTTATGTATCAGTGTTGTTTTGGTGTGAGAAGTGCCCTGTTTTGGTGTCTTCTTGGTAGCTGTCCTATTTTTTTCTTACTACTGCTACTACTACTACTACTACTACTACTACTACTACTACTACTACTACTACTACTACTACTACTACTATTACTACTAGAAACAAGAGCAAACAATACTAGTGGAAAAAATTGGTTTATATTTCTTCCTCATTACTCAACAATAGCAACAACTTTTTCAGAGAACCAAAACAACAAGACTTGATACGCCTTAAAACAGAGACATTACCTCCATTTTCTTTACGACTCTCTTTACTCGTTATCTCGGAGCGAGTTGAGTCTCATTTCGTTTATGTCGTTAGGACTAAATCCCTTTCAGTACCCTCTTCCATGTTATTTATGAGACGCGCTCCCTGTTTTCTTTTCCTTGCATCTACAACGTTGTTTTCTTCTTCCCTCCCTCACACCCTTACCACTCCATTTTCTTTAATCGCAAATGGTTGACTGACTTCATAATTTCCGAGCCACTGCCTGCCTTGGAATTAGTCGCAGCTTATCTCCGTGGTCAGGAAATAAAAGAATGACTCGCTGTCTTGACACATTTCGGTCGATGGTAAATTTCTCTTCTTCTTCTTCTTCTTCTTCTTTCTTTTTCTCTTCTAATCAACGAAGAAAATGTCAAAGCTGATATGAAAAAAGTGGAATTGTGTGCGATATTATAAACCGTCATTCAGAAACATGTAAGAAATTTTCATATGTAATTATCGGTTTTGTGAAGTAACTTTTCCCCTCCCTTTAGAGACCTTAAAAGCAGTTCAATATATCGGGTTTTTGGTACATAATATTCTTGGTCCGATTTTCACCTCGGGGAAGCCATTACAGCAACAAATTACAACATATTCTCGATGCATAGAATTTCTTGAAAACTTTTAAGAAAACTCACACACACACACACACACACACTCTCTCTCTCTCTCTCTCTCTCTCTCTCTCTCTCTCTCTCTCTCTCTCTCTCTCTCTCTCTCTCTCTCTCTCTCTCTCTCTCTCTCTCTCTCCATATCATATTTCTTAAAATTGATTGCTTTCATTCAACCTGGTTCTCTTCGTTACCATTCTTCTTCTCCTCTTCCTCCTCCTCCTCCTCCTTCTCCTTCTCCTCTTCTTTCTCCTCCTCCTCCTCTTCCACCTTTTTGTCTCTTTCATTTCCTTGCTTTCCATTCTTATCAGGACCACTTCACTTTCCTTCGCGTCGCTGTCTCACGTAATCTCCCGTCAATCTCAGCACAATAAACTCTACGGTGATTGTGACCCACATTTCACTTACTATGATGTATGGAGGAGCCGTCGATTGATTCCCTTCTCTCCCTTTGTTATTACTCTACCATTTGAGAGAAAGAGATGTCAGGGTTTGATGGATGAATGAATTTAACTTGTTTTTTTTTTTTTTCAAAGTGGGACAAGTGAAAAGTTTACAGCAAACAAAGGAGGTGACGGGTTTTTTGACAAATGTTGCTCGTTTGTGAATGAGGGCAATTGTAGACTATCCATAACAAAGCAATAGTAACAAATGAATGCATGAGTCCGTGATGGCCAAATACACAGACTCAGAAGCTATTTTACATAAAACCTTCGAATAAATTGTAGAAATGTTCGCGAATAAAAAAATTTCGATACTAAAAATCTGAAAATATTAACAGCAACTGAAGGCACACAACTAATAAGGACAATCAATTTTAACACTGGAAAAAATTGTTAATCCTCGTGAAAACTGTACAATATTCATCAAAACTAATAAAGCGAATAATCTTTCCAATACAAAATCACGAGAAAATTCACATAACTCAAACTAAC
>JAXIVD010007825.1:5000-12500 GCA_036785275.1 Cancer borealis | reverse complement strand
ATATTTCCTCTTTGGTGAATCAATAAAAAAGCTAAATTTAAAAAAATTGTAACAAATTAGCTCATGCCTTAGAACCAGCATCGTGGCATATTACATACAACTGCGACGCATGAAAACATAAATGATACATTCTCACTCAGAAATAATACAACAGTTATTGATGCCAAGTTAAAGTAGTCGATATATATGACTTATATATGAGCACGTGGAAAATATATTTTCATACAACTGGGCGAAGATTTCTCGAATGCAAATGGCAATATTCATCATCATCATCATCATCATTATCATTCTCTATGAGTCCACTTCAGGACAAAGGCCTCTCTCAATCTTCTCCACTCATCTTTGTCAGTTGCCTCTCTGTTCCACGTTACTTCATCAAGACTTCCTATCTCATCTCTCCACATAGCTTTCTGTCTTCTCTGTCTTTTGTTTACCATCCCTGGGTTGCCAATATATTACTCTAGCATTCCATGTATTATCTCATCTCATGACGGGCTCTGCCCATGTCCATTGCAAGTTCATCAGCTGTAGTTCATCAGTCGATTATTTAGATATTCTCCATATATCTGAATTCCTACCTCTTTCCAATCTAAGTTCTTAAATACTTCCTCTAAAACTGCCGTGAACTATTTTTCAATTACGTGATTAATGAATGAATGTGGTCAGCTGTTAAATATCCACTCCAGAACTCTGTTTGCTCTCTTGGCTTGGCTTACTATTAGTAAGTACTTTTGTAAAAAGGTTATATACTACAGACAGGAGGCTTATTGGATGATAGTTTTGTAAGTCTTTGGTGTCCATTTTTTTTTTAAATTAGCATTATTATTTGGGGAGGCGGTGGTACAGTAGTCTAGTGCTCGGGTGTGCGAGCCTAAGGTCTCGGTGTGGGTTCACTCTAGGTACCCCCTGCACTCAAAGTCCTCCATCCCTCTGCGCATGCGCAGGAGGCGAGTTTGCTGCCAGCCGCACGACTCAGTCTTCTGAGCTGGACTAAAAAAATTGTAAACACAGTTCCACTGCTGCTCGGATGCCTTCTCCCGCTCTGCTCTCCCGCTCTCCCTGTCTCCCGTCTTTCATCTCTCTCTCTCTCTCTCTCTCTCTCTCTCTCTCTCTCTCTCTCTCTCTCTCTCTCTCTCTCTCGCTCTCGCTCTCGCTATTCGCTCTTCGCTCTCGCTCTCGCTCTCGCTCTCTCTCTCTCTCTCTCTCTCTCTCTCTCTCTCTCTCTCTCTCTCTCTCTCTCTCTCTCTCTCTCTCTCTCTCTCTCTCTCTCTCTCTCTCTCGCTATTAGCTCTCGCTATTCGCTCTCGCTCTCGCTCTCGCTCTCTCTCTCTCTCTCTCTCTCTCTCTCTCTCTCTCTCTCTCTCTCTCTCTCTCTCGCTCTCGCTCTCTCTCTCTCTCTCTCTCTCTCTCTCTCTCTCTCTCTCTCTCTCTCTCTCTCTCTCTCTCTCTCTCTCTCTCTCTCTCTCTCTCTCTCTCTCTCTCTCTCTCTCTCTCTCTCTCTCTCTCTCTTTTACGTATGGAATTGGAGAGCGACCGGAGACGGGTGACTGAAGAGCTGGAGGCGCACGACTGTGTTGTGTATGCGACATGCTGTGTCTCCCTCTCCTGCTTTCCCGCTCTCAGTCTCCTCTCCCGTCTTCCGTCTCCCTTCTCTCTCTCTCCTTCTCCCTCTCCCTCTCCCTTCTTCCAACTCACTTCCATAATAAGGATACTGTTACGTATATTATCCTTGTTCCATACACTAAAAAAAAATAAAGGTATGGGTATAAAAAGGATATAGTTAACATTCGTATATATATATATATATATATATATATATATATATATATATATATATATATATATATATATATATATATATATATACAATTCCATACGTTAAAGAGAGAGAGAGAGAGAGAGAGAGAGAGAGAGAGAGAGAGAGAGAGAGAGAGAGAGAGAGAGAGAGAGAGAGAGAGAGAGAAAAAAAAAAGAGAGAGAGAAAGAAAGAAAAGAAAGACGGGAGACAGGGAGAGCGGAAGAGCAAAATGGGAGACGGCATCGGAGCAGCAGTGCAACTGTGTTAAGTGTTTACAAATTTTTAGCCCCGCTCAGAAGATGAGTCGTGCGGTTGGCAGTAAAATCGCCTCCTGCGCATGTGCAGAGGGAGGGGGACTTTGAGTACAGAGGGGTACCTCGAGTGAACCAACACCGAGTTCGAATCCCCGCTTTTCGCTAATCACTTTTCAATTTTTGGCATCACCGCCGAGTGGCCAATGATTACCCAACTTGCTGCCATACTGTCCTCAGACGGGACTTAACGTTTATATGCATCTGAGGCTGTAGCACCAGTTAGCCTCGCACGTTCTCAACATATTCAAGAGAGAACGTAAACATTTGAGTGTCACTATTAAAAATCTGAAAAGCTATGCCAAATAACAGGCGAGGCAAGTCCATCTGTGCCTCCATAAGCTTACTGGCGCCAACGGTTAATGATATAGAAAACAAAAATTATTAGAGCATTTTTCGAAGTAAATGGCACAATACAGTTTTGAAACCATTTTGTTAAGATTGTTGCGAGTTTGTTAGAAAATTGCCTGCATCCTTGTTTAAGTCTATCGATAAGCCATCCATGCTGGAGTCTTCGGTATCTATCTGTACTACCATACAATTTTCTGTAGAATTCCTCTACTTCCTTGATCACCTTATCTCTGTTATTCTTAATCTGATCGTTTTCATCTTCTAAAGCATAAAGTTGCTTATTGTCAATGTAGTTGTTCTCCTTGCAGTCTTCATATTTGTTCCTTTGTTTTGAGTGTCTCAATTATTTTCATCGTGTACTTGCGAGTTTCATCAGTTTTTCTTTTGTTTATGGTTTTAGACCATTCAAGCGCTTATATTTTGTCACGCCTTGTTTTTTATTACCACTCTGCAATATTTTCTTATGAGATCCTTAGTGGGTGTTGAGAGTTTTCCGCTGTTTTCTTTGGGTACCTTTCCACCTACTTCTAGTGCTGATTCAAAGACTACATTAGTTAAATTGTCAGTTAAGCTCTGTGTTTCGATTCAAATCGTCTACTAGTTGTAAATATTTGTTTTGGATTTTAATCGTAAACTCATCTTAATTTTTTTTGACTGCTGGGATATTTAGCCTCTTCATTCTGAATAACTTCTCTCTTTCTCTCAGTCAAGTCAAGCGTTACTTTACATCTCATCATCATGTAGTCACTTAACTTTTATTTATTCGGTACTGCCACATTATCTACTGTGTTCAGTTTGTTAGTTAGTAAGAATGAATTTGATTTAATTCTTAATATCATCGTTTGAGCTGTTCCATGTCAACTCCCTGCTTGCTTTATGATAGAAGAATGTGTTAATTATCTTTAAATTATTCCTTTCTGCATCATGTCACCTCTATAATTTTTTTTTTTATCAATTCCAAAGTTTTCCAGTGCTGTCATTGCTACCATTTTTTTCGACCTACGTATCAAGGTACCGATTATGAAAGAATACGGAGTTTTGTGGAATTCCATAGCTGCTTCTATATTTTAATAAGGTTTGTCCACTACCTTGTCGCCATAGGCTGATGTTGGTGCATAAGCCTGTATGATCTTCATTTGATATATGTTGTTTGTTTTTATTATCAATCCTCTAACTCGCTCACTTATACTATATAAATTTTCGATATTTCTTTGTTCACTAAGAATTCTAACTCCATGTTCTTTCTTGTATTTTTGCTCTCTCTAGCAAAAATTTGAACCATTCTTTAGTTCTATAAACTCTTCTCCAGTTCTCCGTATCTCACTTACGCCTATGATATCTCAGTTGACAACTTCTGATCAGTTTGGTTACACCTGTTCAGTTTAACTCCACTGATCATTGAAATATTAAGCCTTCTCACCTCGTCAAGGTAATGTTCCAACGAAAAGGTGGCAATATTTGACCCATAGTAACCTGCAGAGTATTTTTTATTCATGTGTAAGTATGTGCTGCATATCTAAGGTTCATGAGTGAACTTTGTCGTTTTCCTAATAGTTATGAAGTAGTAAATGACGGGAGAATCCTTATATAAATATTTATCGCCACACACCAGCACTCACTCTTGCTGAAATAATCTTCGTCATCTCCCTTGTCACAGCTCGTTCGCTGCTTCTCTGACGCACACCATAGAGCCTACTGCAGTGATCATAAACAACACTTAAATCACCCTCGTCGTACACCGTTATGTCGTCGTTATGTTTAGGTTTGGCACTGCACTCAAGGGAACCTTTTTTTTCACTAGACTTTCATCACACCTGCTTAGTCTGACAGGTCCCTGCAGCTAGCCTTGTACCTGATGGTTATGTGTAGCTGCGCGTTCCTCCCTTACACTTACTCCACCTTAATTGCCTCTCACACACAAGACCTGCAGCAGTTTCGGATTCCATTCATTCCTCTACCAATATATTCGCCTTCCTTGTAACACATATTGTGGAAGGATTCAAATTAGTCAATGCCATTAAGTCCCCGTCTTTGTACTGACCTAGTGCTAAGGTATTATCCAAATATATTGCCTCATGTGCTGTTACTAGATACTCCCTCGTGTTGTTAGGGACTCTGTGGTATCGTAACTGTTCTCTTTGCCAGATATTATTCATTAAGTTGCCATATCGAGGATTCATAGTATTTTCTTCACCCCCCCCCCCCACACACACACACATACACACACACACACACACACACACACACACAGACACAGACACAGACACAGACACAGACACACACACAGACACAGACACAGACACACACACACACATACACACACACACACATACACACACACACACACACACACACACACACACACACACACACACACACACACACACACACACACACACACACACACATACACACACACACACACACACACACACACACACACAGACCCACACACGAACAGCTTCCTATCTAATTACTGTTTTTGTAGGTGTTGGTAGTTCCTCCCATTTGGTAATAATAACAAAACCAGTGAAGGTATTGTGACTGTTTATCGAAGCCAGAAACAGCCTAAAAGCTTTTAATTGTACTGAAATATGAAACAAAATATAAGACTTTTTAAGACCAGCAAGGAGTGTTGAGAGTAGTAGGAATTACGCCTAGCAGTCACTGTTGCTGTCTCTCACACCATTTCATCGTCTCACTCATTTTAGGGAAGAATTATGGCACACGAGAGGAAAAGACTGACAAGAAGACATACAAATTAGAAAAAAGGTGTGTAAATATTTAAAAAGGATGTAAAACTTAACACAGATGTGAGATTGAGGAAACAAGAAAGGATTAGCATCCTTACTGTGCTTAGAGATGACGTGAACATATAGATGTAAAAAGTGGGCAGATGAATGCTGAGCTGAAGAATGTGACAGCTCAGCTTAAGGAAATGGCTGATGAGGTAGGCAACCATGAATAAATAATGCCATAAAATAAAACAAAGGAAGCGAATGTCGAGAATGTGGATGAATGTGGAAGAAAAAGAGGAATTTAAGTACGAGTCAGCTAAGACTAATGAACAGGTGACAAGTGCAGCCATCAGATGGATGGGAGCTTTCCTAAAAATATGAAAAGAAAAGAAAAGTAAATGATGACTTAGAGAAAAGATCAAGCAGTAAGGATGACGTACAAGATGTAATCAAGGAAAATATTGCACTTCTCAAAAATATTGTGGACAGAAAAAAATGTCATCTTTGGAAAGCAAGTTCAGGACAAGGATAAGGAAGAAAATAGTTTCTTGATGAATGTGTTTGAGAAATCTGTTGTAAAACAACAAAACATATATTAAATATTTGATTTTTTTATAATGAAAAATGTATGAAATGAAACCACTAAAGTATTTAAAATATTCAAAATAATCACCTTTAATATGATAATTAAATTTGCCAGCATAATGAATATATAAATAAGTGGGGAAAGAAGGATCCTGGTAAAGAGAATAGTATTATCGAAACAAAAACTGGATAAATCAGAGGGAAAAATACCCAGCAATATTAATGTGAAGAAAAATGTGATTAGAAAAGTTGAGATAGTGGAGAAGGATGTTAAGTAAAAGGAGAGATACAAAAATATGTATGTAAGTGTAGACAGTTTGAAAATGTCTGAAATAAGAATGCTTTTTGTGGAAAGATAAAAACCCAACTTTTTCATATCTGATGAAAAAAAATACATCCACGTACGGAACCACTTTATCAGGAAAGATTATTCTGTGGGCTCCCACTCATTATTTACTTTTTTTTCCCCTTGTATATTTATTCTCGAGTGCTTATTAAATTATAAGAAGGAAGAAGTCTTTTACCGTCCTTTTAACATAATGGGAAATGGATTACCATTGCTCCTGACGGCAGTGCCGCTCATGGATATTCTCATGCTTACCCTAACAATAATTCTACCTGGTGCCAGCAGTGGAAGACACAACAAAATGATGGCAGCACTACATTACGAGAACTTGTTGCTTCTTTTATACACAGCAAACTTTCTGCCATTTAATCGTCCCAGGATTGCTAGATGTTTCTCATAGAGGACCATCATGTTATGAACGTATACAGAGAGCCATCTAGAGTAGTGAGTGTGATCTAGAGCAATAATCCAGAGTAGGAGCTGTGCAATCGTTTCCACATACTCGTAGAGCTGAAAGCTGCTTTCTCGCAGTGATCTGATGTACAAGAGCATGAACACCTCGAGTACTAAGATTTCTAGCCAGCAGTCAAAATGCACACTTTCGCTGTCTCGCTGTAAGTACCAGTCTTCAAATGTTGGAGAGACTGCTTCAAATGTGCAGTGCTCATTGCAGGCTTGGTGGAGTAGCTTGTACAAATTAGCTGCTGAGACTTGGTGGGCATGATGTGTGTTTGCCACATGGCTGGCATGGATGATTCCAGCCTGTACCAGAGCATTTTTCCATCCACTGTCTTCAAACCAATCCCTCAGAACCTGCAAGCACACACAAATGATTTGAGATGTTTTCCACATTACTGTATGACCTACGCTGGAAAAATTCAACTCCCATCTCGGGATGAAAAAACAATTTAAACCTGTTAACAATTGGAAAGTATATTGAAAATGGAACAACTGGTTCATATGACCAATTGGTGATTTTCAGGTTGAAACCAATTATCCTACTGGTTTCAATTGATTGTTCATCATGTGATATATATTAACGCTTAATCTTGGGTCTTACCTTCAAGACAGCCATTTCGATGTGGAGCCTACTGAACATGATCACAAAGTAGTCCTCTCCATGACTGTCTGGCTACGTTCACGGGATCTCTTTTGCTAAGACATAGAGAGGTTGGTCTACAGTGTAGACCAACCTGTTCCTGCTGCAGAGTGTAGACTCTACACTCTGCAGCAAGAACAGGTACCTGTCCAGCGTTCATAGCAGCAGAGTGTACACTAACCAGAAACAAAGGTAGAAGGGCATTAATAGCTGCAGGCTGGATGATTGTCTGCTGGATGTCAGCATGGTAGGCAGACCACGATACCCAG
>JAXIVD010007824.1:17500-19065 GCA_036785275.1 Cancer borealis | reverse complement strand
ATTGGTAGTTTCGTGAATGATTGTGATATTCTTGTGAACTTTACGTGTATGTTCTTATTGATTCGTTAAAGTTCTTGAGAGAGAGAGAGAGAAAAAAAAAAAGAGAGAGAGAGAAAGAGAGAGTGAGAGAGCACCACCCTACAGTTTGCCTTGTAGCCCATCATTGCCTTCCTGCGAACAGTCATGCAAAGAAGCGTGTTCAGCCATGCTTGCCTGCCTTTATGTCTTAATTCTTAGCAATGTTTACTCTGACACGATTGTTACTTGACGTGTCACACACACACACACACACACACACACACACACACACACACACACACACACACACACACACACACACACACACACACACACACACATGAAAATAATCTGTTAGTGTCGGTTCAAGTACGTCCGTGATGCGTGCCAGACCATAATGTGCGTCCTTGTGTTCCTCCGTCTGCCACCCACATTATAGAGTACCTGATGTGTGGCTTGAGTGGCCGTGCTGACCTCGGGAACCCTCCCATAGAAGAGGCAATCAGGAAGGGGCGTGAGAATAGCTGCTAGTGATGATGGCAGTGGCTTATGAGGTTACTTGCAGGGTAGTAGTGGTAGTAGTAGTAGTAGTAGTAGTAGTAGTAGTAGTAGTAGAAGTAGTAGTAGTAGTCATGGTAAGGGAGGGAGCTGTAAAATTATCGTTGACCTTTGCACTGTCCTGTTTCAATACCACCCTCAAACAGCTGCAGTTGGTCCTCTTAATACACTAACTACCACTGTTCACACAACGATACTACTGTTTCTACTTACACTGTCTTCATTTGAAAACAATTATATAGTTTGGATTTCCTTAACTCATGCCAATAATTATGTTTCCGAAGAGAGGATGAAGAAATATGAAGGTGACGACTGTAACAGGTGTGTCGAGGTAACTTCTGTGACTTCCTCGATATCAATTTGTGCATCATTCGTGGTCTCAAATCTAACATCCAATCTCCTCCAGTGAGTTTCCCATTTTCCTCACCGAGACACAGCTACCTGAGGCTACACAAACACACACACAAACACACACACACACACACACACACACACACACACACACACACACACACCCTTCCGTCTTCTCTTCCCTCCTATACTCTACCTTCAGCTTCAATCCTTACCCAGCTGTTGCAAGGATGTACACAATGTTGTCAAATGTTCTTTTTAGTCTCCATCACTTTTGGAAATGTTTCACTTTCTGCCAATGGCTTAATTCTAACTTTCTCACTAATTGTATCGATGCTGTACACTATACATTTTCTCATCTAATTCTGGCATGGAAAAATCTTCAACTACAAATATCGAAAGGCAGAATACATTGATACAATCCCCCTTTTGCAGGAATCTCCATTTTAGGAAATTTCAATTATTGCAAACAGCTTTAGTTGTTTTCCTTTGTTGAGGAGCCTGACGAGGAAGCCTTAATTGTTGCTATCATTAGTGATATAAAACAGTTAATACAACGTCCTAACTCGGATCCTGTATTGCCTTGAAGACACACACACTAGTTATCACAGTTATATCAACGTGTTCTTTTGAATATT
>JAXIVD010007824.1:7500-12500 GCA_036785275.1 Cancer borealis | reverse complement strand
GTGACCTGCCCGGTATCCAAAAAATAATCACCGATACAATTGGTGTGCAACGGTGGAATTCGTCCTTCCAAGCGACGAATTATCAAGATTCAGCCTCCTCCGTCATCAAGTCTCTACACTCACCACGTGCATCGTTCTGCCTCAGTAAGTGACTACACACACGCCCTTGCCTCGCCCACCTCGTGTTCTCTTCTACGCCCTGCAGTCGCTTCCTTCGTCGCCCTTCTGCAGTAGCATCTATTCCGAGTGAGTACAAGCCTCCTCGCCCTGCTGTTCAAGACGCCCATCACCTCTACCTCCATTTTGTTCGCGGCGCGCCATCTTCGCTGCCCACGCATCACCTCAAGACGCCCATCGCCCTTCACCACGTGTCCCTTCAAGACGGTCATCACCCATCACCACGTGGCCCCTCAAACAAGTTTTCCACGCCCTCACCACGTGTCTCCGCCCTCAAGACGCCCATCGCTCTTCACCACGTGTCGCAGCCCAGAAATACGCCCATTCACCACGTGACCAGTCAGCGCCCACGTGTTCCACCTCCTTGGTCCTCTGCTAGTTAAGTACCTTAGTTCTTATTATATTTTTCTCCTTATTGTGCTAGTTATTCTACATTTTTTGTGTACACTCAGTGTTTCTCTGTTTTCTTGTGTGTTTCCTCAACGTGAGCACTATTTCCCTCACGATGTCTAACGACCAGTCAACTCACACACCCACACCTCAGGTTACTCTCATATCTGATAATGTCTCAATTCCTCCTTTTTCTGGTACTAACTCTGAATCAGTCCAAGCCTTTGTCCGGCGTGTAAATGATGAATGTACACGTCGCTCAGCTTATTCTGATGTGGAAAAATTAGCCATTTTAAAATCACGGATTTGTCATGACCCATCTAGTCTTGCGGGAAAACTCATAAAAACCGATAAATTCCTCAGTTTTTCTACATACGATGAACTCACCACAGCATTAATCTCTCATTTCTCTGGTCACTCAAAATTAGGTGCAACTCATTCCTTCCTCAAAATTGCTCAAACTCTCACTAATATTGCTCGTTCTACTCATGATGTGTATAAGGCAGAGAATATTGCATCCTCTCTCAGTGCTGAGTTAACAGAGCAAATGAAATCCTCTCAGTGGATCGACACAGACGGCAATATATCTTCTACTGATTTCAAACGCCTTATGTCGTATTTCCTGTTCCTTGTTCAGCTCGATTCACCAACCTTCACCGTTGCAAGCGACATTAAATTCAGTAAGGAAGATTTCTTGTATGATCTGTGCAAGAAAATATCAGAGAAATCGCCACCTGTTCCTCAGCCAGTAAGTTTGGTTCAGTCACCGCATTCCTCAATCAAGCCCCCATTTTCTCACCGAAGCTCCTCCCCTCAGAGCCCATCTCCACCTTCAAACACTCATTTGTCACGTTCTGATCAACGCTCTCATTCTCGTCACCGTTCATCCTCCCGTGACTCGAGAAAGGTAACATGTTACCGATGTGGACTCAAAGGTCACGTCTCAGCGGACTGTCGAGTAATGCTTGACGAAAGGGGTTATCATAATTTCAACAGTAATGCCTTCTGCTCCCTTCATAATAAACGCGGTCACTCACTTGAGGAATGTCGCCTTTTCCAGCAACAAATGCAGTCTTCTCAATCTTCGGGAAACGATTCGCGCCAGAGCCTCGCACCTCCTCGGTAACACTCAAGTCCATTCTAAAGACCGCAGGTAGTAAGTCATCTCATAAACGTGTTGTTTTCGCGGATGCACAGACAGTGCCTCTCCCATGTGTCCCTGTTAAATCCTCCGGATTTTTCCAAGGTCTGACTGCTGACGTCAAATTAGCCTCTCACAAATGCCGTGCATTTTTCGATTCTGGTGCCTCAGTCAACATCATTAAAACTCATGTTTTTGAAAAACTCTCTGCCGCCTCAAGGCACAAGTTTCAGAGTTATCCACCAGACATCACTGTTAGTGGTATTTCTGGAAACGTTGTCATACCTCATAGAAAGGTTCTCCTCAGTATCTGTTTGTCTCCACTTGAACCTTCTATCTCAGATTTTTTCTATGTCATGGATGATGTATGTTTTGCAGCTGAAATATTGATAGGATACCATACAATGTCTCACTTCAACATCTCACTTTTCCCTTCTATTCATCAAATCGCCCAGAATGGCACCTTCATCTCTGCCTCACCCTTCCCTGAGTCACCGCCACCATCTGATGTCTACGTTGTAATGCACACGCCTTCTCAGGACTCATCTCATGTCCCTCCTTCATCGCTCGAGACACCCTCAGTAATCCCTGATCCTGTCTTATCATCTACGCCAGCCGACTCGCCTAGCGAAGCGCTGCACAGCGATACCGACAATCCCTCTTCTCCTACAACACTGTCTGACGTCCTCTCGAACACCAGACTCAGGAAAGCTGTGTTGACCTCCTCTGTGGTAGTCACACAGACCCACCTCTGTTTGGTGCGCGTCGTCGTCAAAGGTGTGCCCCCCGGGACAGACATCTTATGTTTGCCCGACTCTGCCCGAGTGAATGGTGTCGCTCTCGAGTCAGTTCTTTCAACCCTAGACAAGGATAGTTCGTGCTGTATTGCCATTCAGAATCTCACGAATCACCCTATATCCCTTCAATCTGGCGTGACTTTAGGCGAAGTTCTCCCTTATCCTGCCCCTGTCACCCCTGTCACCTCATCTCCTTGTCACACATCCATGTCTTCACCAATTGCCTCAGATTCTCCTCCTCCTCTTCTTGACCAGCATATTGGTGATGTTGATTTTCCTGAAACGAAAACAGATTTACTTGCCCTCTTATCGACTTTCAGGTCATGTGTCTCTCTTCCGGGTGAACCTCTGGGCAAGACCGATGCTGTTCGTCATTCCATCCACCTCACCCCAGGCTCGACACCCATCTACGTCCCGGCTTATCGCATCCCACACAGCCGCAGGACGTTAATGGACGACGCTGTCAGAAGCATGCTGGACGAGGATATCATAGAGCCAGCGGCATCACCATTCAATGCCCCGCTGTTTCTAGTTCCTAAGTCCAATGGTGAGTGGAGAGTAGTCGTCGATTTCCGTGGTTTAAACGCCGCGACGATACCCGATCGATTCCCTATGCCAATCTTGTCTGATCTTCTCCAGTCAATAGGTGATTCAAACAGTGTATTTTCCACCCTCGACCTTCAGTCTGGTTTCTTCCAGGTCGAGCTAGAAGAAAGTTCACGGCACTACACTGCTTTCACCACATCATCTGGCCAGTACGCTTTCAAACGTATGGCCATGGGTTTACGTAATAGTCCCTTAACTTTCATGCGTCTCATGAACTCAGTTCTCTCTGGCCTCTTAGGCTCCTCGGTGTTTTGTTACTTAGACGATGTGATAGTCGCATCAAAGGACCTTCCCGAACACCTCGAAACCATCTCAGACGTTCTGTCACGTTTTGCAAAGGCTGGGTTAACTCTTAAACTCAGTAAATGTCAGTTCCTCAAACGTGAAATCAAATTCTTAGGCCACAAGGTTGACAAAGATGGCATCCACACTCTTGACGATAAAATTCATGCGATATCACAGTTTCCTACTCCTAGTTCTGCTGATGACGTTCGTAGTTTCATTGGCCTTGCAGGATTTTATCGGCAATTTATCAAAGATTTCAGTAAAATCGCTCAACCTCTCACATCATTGTTTAAAAAGAATGTAACATTCGCATGGACGGACGAGTGCGAGAAAGCATTCGCTACCCTCAAGCAAGCCTTATGCAACGCTCCTGTCCTCGCATTTCCTAATTTCAATAAGGAGTTTATTCTTTGCACTGACGCATCAAACATCGGTATCGGTTCTGTCCTCATGCAACGAGATGAAAATGGTAAATCACGCGCAGTTGCCTTTGCCAGTCGTCTGCTCAATGCTGCTGAGCGCAACTACAGTGTCACTCACCGCGAAGCTCTCGCAGTCGTTTGGTCTCTTCGTCACTTCAGAGACATCATACTCGGATATAAGATCCACGTTCTAACCGATCATTTTGCTGTCACAGAGTTATTCAAAGGAACCAGTTTAACCGGAAAATTTGCCCGTTGGCAACTCACTGTTCAAGAGTACAATCCTTCATTCGCGTACCTCCCAGGTAAAGCTAATTCTGTCGCTGACGCTCTGTCCCGTCATGTCGCTCCTGTCAGTCTGCTCACAACCTCACAGTCACTCCCCACTCTTGAGGAAGTCAAATCCCTTCAAAGGTCTGATCAATTCTGCAAACGTCTCATTTATTATCTTGAATCAGGTGATGCCAGTAACCTTCCAAGCTTGCCATTCTCCCCAGATTCCTTTTTGCTTCGAGACGATGTCCTCTATAAATCTAGTTCTGTCATTTCTGAGGACGATTCATTACATCATGCATCTCAGCTTGTCATTCCAGAAGCTCTTGTCCCTATTATCTTGTATCACGTTCATGACTCCCCTCTTGCCGGTCATCCAGGCAAAGATAGAGCATTCAAACAGGCTCAAAGATCATATTTCTGGCCTTCCATGAGGAAAGACATCACCCGTCATTGTCTCTTATGCGCTTCATGCGCTGAGCATCGTCCCTCTCTCCATTATGAATCTCCGAACCTCCCATATCCTATCCCTCATGCTCCTTGGGACAGTCTGTCAGTCGATATTTTGAAACTCCCTCTGACGGAGAACGGTTTTCACTATTTGCTCGTCTGTATCGATAGTTTTTCACGCTTCAGCATCTTGGTTCCTCTCAAAGACAAATCTGCACGTTCAGTTGCACGAGCACTGATAGATGAAGTCATATGCCGGTATGCATCTCCTAAAGTACTTCTATCAGATAATGGCACCGAATTCAACAATGCCATCCTCAAAGCTGTTTGCGAGTCATTTGAAATTAAAAAGTGCAACATTGTTCCATATTCTCCTCCTCAAGCGAACGGAAAAGTCGAGAGAGCAAACCGTCGAATTCTCGACATCTTACGCTTCATTGCCAATTCAAGCTCTTCATG
>JAXIVD010007823.1:12500-19073 GCA_036785275.1 Cancer borealis | reverse complement strand
ATGTTATAATTACAACAATAACTACGTGTTATAATGTATTAGTACTGATCTCACCACCTTGTTCATTAGTATTAATCACCAATAATTATTAACTATTGTACCATGACATTACAATTACTTACTTATCTACACCTCATTATATACACTAATTAGCCTCTCAATAGTAAACCACCATAGTTACTTAATATAACAATCAATTGACAGTCATTACCCTTCAGCATTATAACCTCTAGATACACAACCCTAATATACTATTCACTAACTGCATGCAACAAATTATTTAAAACTATTCATTCAAGTTCACAATAACAATTACACACTACAAGTTATTTAGAACCAAAACTTTCTAATTACATAGACCAAAATACTGATAAAAAAATGTTTAACCCGCTTCAAGATTGATGTAGTACATTAAGCTATTTTTAAATTCCCTACTAAGTTACCCAATTATAAGTTAGTACGAGTTTCAGATAAGAACAGACAACATGAATAACGAAGCGCTCGGCTGAACAGTGCTTGGTGCAACAGGGACACAGGTACGTACACCCTCGCATCACACTATATCAATAAATACTAAAACACAGTTAACCTCTGTCTTTATATCACATTCATTTATTACTTTCTTTCCGCGATATTCTCCCTACGGCCGCGTCAAGATTACCAGACCTCATCGCGCCGCCCACACTACTTAAGAAAACCTCATCTTCACACCTCTGCACCCAAGGGACCTTACCTATGCGGGGGCAGGGATGGATACACCTGCCTTCTAATCACCTGTGGGATTTAATTTACTCACCTGAAGAGAACCAACCGAAGCCGGCAGGTTGGGGATGGTCCGCGTGGACGAGGGTGAGGTTAACTGTGCGGTGATACACGTGCGCCAGACTGACGTGACAGGTTAAAGTCATAACGCCTCGACCCAACCACGACTCCTGTACCTCAAGCTGAAGCTCCTGACGGGGGGAAAAAGGGGAGGAATTAGGGGGTGAACACACAAAACCTTACTGGAATAAAACATATCTTAACTCCACTCAACATATACACAAACATACACATACACAAACATACATACAGACCCTGAATGAAAAAAATAAATATATAAATAAGCAGACACTTTCTTCACCCACCCACCACACCGAACAAGGTCGATAAAGTTCATCACCCAGCAAGACTAACAAGCGTCACCTGATCCGTAGTAGAGTGACTGACTACTTGATTGGTGGTCGTTGTAAGAGATTTACTTCCAATTACAACGTTCGGGTAAAGAGTGTAGGTGAGGCAGGAAGGAGGGTACAGGTTGATAGGAGGAGGAGGAGGAGGAGGAGGAGGAGGAGGAGGAGGAGGAGGAGGAGGAGGAGGAGGAAGAGGAGGAAGAGGAAGAGGAAGAGGAAGAGGAAGAGGAGGAGGAGGAGGAGGAGGAGGAGGAGGAGGGAGAAGAGGAGGAGGAGGAGGAAGAGAGGAGGAGGACGAGGAGGAGGAGGAGGAAGAGGAGGAGGACACGGATGCAGGGAGGGAGAGAGAGAAGCAGAGAGACAGACAGGGAGGGAGACGGATGCAAGCAGGGATGGAGAGAGGCAGAGTAGGCAAGGAAGGGTAGTGAAGTGATGTCGTAACCTCACCTCACCTCACCTCACACTCACCGTTACAGGTCGGCACCTCATTATTAGGCCACGTCAGGTAATTGGATAATTAGGTGAGTTTATCATCAGACACAGAGACAAGTTGTGACCTCAGCGTCCTGTGACTACCGAAGAGGAACCGTTCTCTCTCTCTCTCTCTCTCTCTCTCTCTCTCTCTCTTCTCTCTCTCTCTCTCTCTCTCTCTCTCTCTCTCTCTCTTCCCCATACATCCCTTTCTCCCTCCCTATTCCCTCCTTCTTTCCTCCATATTGACACATTATTCTTCCTTCTTCTATATCCTCTCTCCTTTCCTCCTCTATCCATATCATCTCGCTCCTTCCATCCCTTTTGCCCTCCTTCCTTTCCGGTACGACACTTTTTCCCACCGCTAACACAGATGAGTTGTTTACCAGTGTCTGGGAACCCTGAAGTCTTATGGAGAGAGAGAGAGAGAGAGAGAGAGAGAGAGAGAGAGAGAGAGAGAGAGAGAAGAGAGAGAGAGAGAGAGAGAGAGAGAGATCGTGAATTACCAAAGGAAGGAGAAAACAAAGGACAAGCTGTGACCTCAGCGTCCTGTGACTACCGAAGAGGAACCATTCTGTCTCTCTCTCTCTCTCTCTCTCTCTCTCTCTCTCTCTCTCTCTCTCTCTCTCTCTCTCTCTCTCTCTCTCTCTCTCTCTCTCTCTCTCTGTGTTTCTACGCATATTTGTTCTATTTAGCATCTTCCTAATTTTACTTCTCTACATTCTCCACCTTTTCCTCCTTTCCCCTTATTCGTACACGCCCTTCTCCTCCTCCTCCTCCTCCTCCTCCTCCTCCTTAACTTATTAGACTTCTTTTACAATGTTTTTGACACGTACGATGAAAGCAGAGCAGTAGATATCATATATCTGGATTTTCAAAAGGCCTTTGATAAAGTTCCCCATCAACGATTGCTTAACAAACTAAAGACTCACGGTATCTCTGGTAGCATCTACAATTGGCTTCAGGACTGGCTCTCTGAACGTAAACAGAGAGTAGTCTTAAACGGTGTCTCCTCTCAATGGTTAAACGTAAAAAGTGGCGTACCACAGGGTTCAGTACTTGGCCCTATTTTGTTTCTGATATATGTTAATGACATAGATGATGGGATCTCATGCAAAATATCAAAATTCGCTGACGATACGAAAATTGCCAGTAAAGTAACTTCGACAAGTGACAGAGAAGTCTTACAATCAGACCTTGATCGACTAACGTCTTGGGCCAATAAATGGCAAATGAAATTTAACGTTGATAAATGTAAGGTACTACATATCGGAAGAAATAATGATCACGTTCAGTACCAAATGAATGGAAAACTACTTTCTGCAGTGAACAAGGAAAAAGATCTAGGAATCACAATATCAAGCGATTTAAAACCCAGTCAGCATTGCTCAGAGGTAGTTAAAACCGCTAACAGATTGGTCGGCTTTATTGGGCGGACTTTCGAAAATAAATCAGAAAAAGTCATATTAAAACTGCATAATTCACTAGTACGACCTCATCTTGAATATTGCGTACAGTTCTGGTCCCCATATTACAGAAAGGACATTGACAAACTGGAAAGAGTCCAGCGTAGAATAACGAAAATGATTCCAAGGCTGAAAAATAAACCTTATGAAGAAAGACTTAAAGAATTAAACTTATTCAGCCTCGAAAAACGAAGGATGAGAGGAGATTTAATTGAAATGTTCAAGATAATTAAAGGATTTGATCATATCAATGCAGAAGATTACATTACTTTTGATCGATCAAATATAACAAGAAGACGTCATACTTTTAAGATTACTGGTAAAAGATTCACATCAAACGAAGCCAAACATTTCTTTTTCAATCGGATCGTTAACGTTTGGAACTCCCTGCCCGCCAATGTCGTTGACAGTAAAACAATTAATACATTCAAAAATAGACTGGACAAATACTTAGAAGCCAATCCGCAACTAAAACATTATTCGTCAACATAGTAAACTTTGAGCAAGTTCCTTCTAATGTACAGTAATTACAAAATCTCGATTCGGAAGGACGTCGCTAGGGGCCTGACATCGCTTGCCAGGTAGTAGTGTTAGTGACAGTAGTAATAGGCTAGTCTAATCTAATTCCACGCATTTATTTATTTATTTTTACTTATATTGCATGGTTGGCCTTCCTCTCCTGCCAGTCGTGGCTGGTGGGAGAATCCCTCACCCTTACTATCCTGTATCCTTCATCCCAGATTAGATAGTGTAGTCTAGTTTATCACAAACAGCCTCGTAAGGGCCAGTAGGCCTGTTGCTGTTTGTTCTTCCTATGTGTTCCTATGTGTTCCTTCCTTCTCATAACAATCAATCTTCTCTTAGCTATCCTTCTACTCCTCATCTTGCTCTTCCTCGCCCCGCTGTGGTCTCAGTTTTCAACATTTTCAAACTCATATTTCAATAGTTATCCTCATAATTTCATATCCCCTTATACTCCTCCTGTCCTCAATACTTATATATTTCACCGGCGTCACAGTATTAATTCAATAACGTCATATTCCATCACATTGCATTTCAATCACGTATTTCACTGCACTAATAACCTATTATGATATTCACTGTAATTACATAGTTTGATGATTTCCTAACGATTCATGCTTGTTAATACATTCTATCTTTATCACGCACGTTGTATGTCTTTTATTTATTTACTTACCTTCAGTATTTTTTTTATATATATAATAATGTGTCATGTGTGTGTGTGTGTGTGTGTGTGTGTGTGTGTGTGTGTGTGTGTGTGTGTGTGTGTGTGTGTGTGTGTGTGTTTTCACTATCCAGACTTCACCATTATTCACTATACACTGTCCATATCACGCTCACCATCCACGTTTCACTATCACTTCACTATCGCTTCACCTCACATTTCAACACTTCCATCCCTGTGTCGCTGATATTAATAACTTGAAATTTATGGCTCCAGCACATTCAATTTTTTCATAAACATTATATATATTTTTTGTCCAATACAAAAATATCCAATGCCTTTCGTAAATTTAGATCATGCATGTTTTGAAAGATTTATAACAGGCAAGCGCTCATTATAAAGGTATTTTTTTGCGTAATTTATTAATATTGCGTATACTGTATGTTCTCGCGCGTATCTAATCAATGTAGTCTCATAAACAGCGGGACAGGCGGGCAGGGACGGACGGATTCAAAGGGAAAAACTGTCCCGGACTTTTTACTGAAATCATAGGCCATTACCACCCTACACACACCAAGCTACAGGTGTGTGTGTGTGTGTGTGTGTGTGTGTGTGTGTGTGTGTGTGTGTGTGTGTGTGTGTGTGTGTGTGTGTGTGTGTGTATCCGGCCACTCCTTCAGTAGGCGTGGCAGAGGTAGTAAATGTCCATTCTTTTAAACAGAGGCGTGAGAAACAGAGAAAAGTGAAGAAGGCGCGTGTCTCAGAACTTACCGACATTTGGGCGTGGCGGCCGTGCTGGTCAGTGTGTTGTGTGTGGTGAAGGTGGGCGTGAGGGGAGGGTTGATGGGCGTGGTTCAAGGTCCAGGTAATGTTAGCAGGGGGCTGGGAGGGGCCCGCTTCACACCTGGCTGCTAGAACATCACCTGGGCGGACCCTTGTACTTCCTACCCTCTCTACTGACTGTCCCTCGCTCCCGCTGCCAACTACGCCCACATCCCCGCCCCTCACCACGCCCATCACCTCGGGGCCCCACGCTGGAACGTCTGGGTGGGTGAAACAGGGAAACGAATATTAAAAATGGTTAACTCATTTATTAAGGATTTTTAAAACTGCTATTTCATTATTATTTCCCGTTTTTGCTACACACACACACACACACACACACTCACTCACTCATTCATTCACTCACTCACTCACTCACTCACTCACTCTTTTTCTCTCTCTCTTCTCTCTCTCTCTCTCTCTCTCTCTCTCTCTCTCTCTCTCTCTCTCTCTCTCTCTCTCTCTCTCTCTCTACTCACCGACTACAGTCATGTTTTCCGCCTTGTCGTCCGTTTCAAAGTAAGGCTTGTCGCTCATCACCTCACACCGGAACATGCCGGAAGCAGCCCGCGTCAGTCCTGTCAGCCGCACCGAACCTTCTGAACTGGCCTCCTCCTGCCTCCGTCAGCACCACCGTCAGGAACGTGAAACAAAAGAGAAATTTCCATATATTTGGTGATGTGATGAGAGAGATACAAAGAAAGAAAATTACTAAGATTATGCCATGTGTGTTTATGACTAAAACATGAAGGGAACACACACACACACACACACACACACACACACACACACACACACACACACACACACACACACACACACACACACACACACTGAATGAATGAATGAGACAGGCCTAGAAGAGTGTAGCTCAGGTCACGTATACAATAACTACATAAACACACACACACACACACACACACACACACACACACACACACACACGCGCGTACACATGTATGTACTTACATCCACATGAATATAAGGTATGTCATACACCCTGACTTGCTTTTCTCTCTTCGGAATGTACTCATAAAACTGATTCACGTCTCGATACCACTTCAGGGAATACAGCGGGTCGTGTCTCTCACTGCTCTGCTCGTAGTTACACACCAGCTGCACAGACGACCCCGAGACGACTACACGAGGCACCAGCACACCGGAGAGTCTCAAACCACGTCCTGTAGCAGTCACGACCACCACCACCACCATCACCGCAGCAGCCGTCAAGAAATCGTGGATAAAGAAAGTA
Source organism: Cancer borealis (assembly GCA_036785275.1). Classification (NCBI taxonomy): domain Eukaryota; kingdom Metazoa; phylum Arthropoda; class Malacostraca; order Decapoda; family Cancridae; genus Cancer; species Cancer borealis. Next base: position 12,704 of record JAXIVD010007823.1, on the reverse strand, counting down.
TGTTAGTATGTTACGTATATTGTATGTTTCTTGATATTGTGTTTGTGTGTGTATGTGTGTGTGTGTGTGTGTGTGTGTGTGTGTGTGTGTGTGTGTGTGTGTGTGTGTGTGTGCAGGTGTGTGGGATGTGTCAAGGGAATATCAGTGGTAGTGGTAGTGGTAGTGGTGATGGTAGTAGTAGTTGTAGTAGTAGTAGTAGTAGTA
>JAXIVD010007822.1:2500-10000 GCA_036785275.1 Cancer borealis | reverse complement strand
AAGGGATGAATCAATACAAGAGGTGGTGGGGAGGATGAGCAAACACGACAAGGAAGGGTTGTCTCTGGTAGCAATCCCTTTCTTCCTTACATATTGCAAGCACACAAATGTTGTACAGGAACCGTTCATTCTCTTCTCTATTGGTAGTCTTTTGTTCTTTACTCCCGAGGGTGTTTTCTGGACATTTATCTCCATTTCCTTGAATCTGACCCCAGGTAATTTTATGTCACCTTCACGAGCAAGGCTGAAGGCAGAAATCAGAGCGAGGTTAGACGACCCCCCAACTCCCAACTGCGCCCCAAAAAGAAATCATCCTCACGACGCAGTGTCCCTGACAGTCATGGTCATTTATTTGTCTTTCAGTTTGTCCTTTTCTCCTCCTCCCTTGTTCCTATCTTCCATTAGTCTTCCTAAATCCTCTTTCCGCCAACATCTCTTCCCACTTGATCCTCTTGCATAACACCTCTCATCTCCCATTCGGCCCTACCTTTCCACCACCTCAATTTTCCTTATCCCTTGCCTCCCTCTAAGTCCCTTCTTTCGCATCATCCATCGTACTCCTCGTAGCCCTTCGCTCCTCCTTCACTGTTTCATTACTCAAACACAGGACACGCTGCGGACTGGCAAGCATTGTCATTTCCCAAAACTTGCGTATTCCGCCTCTGGTCACGTCCTTCACGCCCCCCATAAAAGAAGGTTTCTGACACACCAGCCGGAAGGGAACACTTGCCTTCCTCACAGCTTAGAAAGTCGAGGCGTAAACGCATTTCCTACTTTGTTTCCGGGACTCTGAAAAGTTAGTGGAGGAACGCCGCGAGGATCCTGATATTTCATGATGGCGGTGGAAATGCATGACTGAGGAACACTTATTGATCACTGCAGCTGTCTGACGCAACATCCGCCTCTTCTCACTTGTGTTGTGTTGTGTTGTGCTGCGGAACAGAAGGTGTGGTTCCTCTTCCTACTCCTCCTTCTGCTCGGCTCTTTATGTTTCTAGCCCTCAGTTGTGGCAGGTGGGCGGAGTGGGCGGGGTTCCTGACAACAATGTACTGAGTCTCAGGAGGAAAATAAAACTCGCTCTCTTCGGCTGTATGTATATGTATATCGCTACGTGTAGATATTTGGACGTGTGTGTGTATGTGTGTGTGTGTGTGTGTGTGTGTGTGTGTGTGTGTGTGTGTGTGTGTGTGTGTGTGTGTGTGTGTGTGTGTGTGTGTGTGTGTGTGTGTGTGTGTGTGTGTGTGTGTGTGTGTGTGTGTGTGTGTGTGTGTGTGTGTGTGTGTGTGTGTGTGTGTGTGTGTGTGTGTGTGTGTGTGTGTGTGTGTGTGTGTGTGTGTGTGTGTGTGTGTGTGTGTGTGTGTGTGTGTGTGTGTGTGTGTGTGTGTGTGTGTGTGTGTGTGTGTGTGTGTGTGTGTGTGTGTGTGTGTGTGTGTGTGTGTGTGTGTGTGTGTGTGTGTGTGTGTGTGTGTGTGTGTGTGTGTGTGTGTGTGTGTGTGTGTGTGTGTGTGTGTGTGTGTGTGTGTGTGTGTGTGTGTGTGTGTGTGTGTGTGTGTGTGTGTGTGTGTGTGTGTGTGTGTGTGTGTGTGTGTGTGTGTGTGTGTGTGTGTGTGTGTGTGTGTGTGTGTGTGTGTGTGTGTGTGTGTGTGTGTGTGTGTGTGTGTGTGTGTGTGTGTGTGTGTGTGTGTGTGTGTGTGTGTGTGTGTGTGTGTGTGTGTGTGTGTGTGTGTGTGTGTGTGTGTGTGTGTGTGTGTGTGTGTGTGTGTGTGTGTGTGTGTGTGTGTGTGTGTGTGTGTGTGTGTGTGTGTGTGTGTGTGTGTGTGTGTGTGTGTGTGTGTGTGTGTGTGTGTGTGTGTGTGTGTGTGTGTGTGTGTGTGTGTGTGTGTGTGTGTGTGTGTGTGTGTGTGTGTGTGTGTGTGTGTGTGTGTGTGTGTGTGTGTGTGTGTGTGTGTGTGTGTGTGTGTGTGTGTGTGTGTGTGTGTGTGTGTGTGTGTGTGTGTGTGTGTGTGTGTGTGTGTGTGTGTGTGTGTGTGTGTGTGTGTGTGTGTGTGTGTGTGTGTGTGTGTGTGTGTGTGTGTGTGTGTGTGTGTGTGTGTGTGTGTGTGTGTGTGTGTGTGTGTGTGTGTGTGTGTGTGTGTGTGTGTGTGTGTGTGTGTGTGTGTGTGTGTGTGTGTGTGTGTGTGTGTGTGTGTGTGTGTGTGTGTGTGTGTGTGTGTGTGTGTGTGTGTGTGTGTGTGTGTGTGTGTGTGTGTGTGTGTGTGTGTGTGTGTGTGTGTGTGTGTGTGTGTGTGTGTGTGTGTGTGTGTGTGTGTGTGTGTGTGTGTGTGTGTGTGTGTGTGTGTGTGTGTGTGTGTGTGTGTGTGTGTGTGTGTGTGTGTGTGTGTGTGTGTGTGTGTGTGTGTGTGTGTGTGTGTGTGTGTGTGTGTGTGTGTGTGTGTGTGTGTGTGTGTGTGTGTGTGTGTGTGTGTGTGTGTGTGTGTGTGTGTGTGTGTGTGTGTGTGTGTGTGTGTGTGTGTGTGTGTGTGTGTGTGTGTGTGTGTGTGTGTGTGTGTGTGTGTGTGTGTGTGTGTGTGTGTGTGTGTGTGTGTGTGTGTGTGTGTGTGTGTGTGTGTGTGTGTGTGTGTGTGTGTGTGTGTGTGTGTGTGTGTGTGTGTGTGTGTGTGTGTGTGTGTGTGTGTGTGTGTGTGTGTGTGTGTGTGTGTGTGTGTGTGTGTGTGTGTGTGTGTGTGTGTGTGTGTGTGTGTGTGTGTGTGTGTGTGTGTGTGTGTGTGTGTGTGTGTGTGTGTGTGTGTGTGTGTGTGTGTGTGTGTGTGTGTGTGTGTGTGTGTGTGTGTGTGTGTGTGTGTGTGTGTGTGTGTGTGTGTGTGTGTGTGTGTGTGTGTGTGTGTGTGTGTGTGTGTGTGTGTGTGTGTGTGTGTGTGTGTGTGTGTGTGTGTGTGTGTGTGTGTGTGTGTGTGTGTGTGTGTGTGTGTGTGTGTGTGTGTGTGTGTGTGTGTGTGTGTGTGTGTGTGTGTGTGTGTGTGTGTGTGTGTGTGTGTGTGTGTGTGTGTGTGTGTGTGTGTGTGGTGTGTGTGTGTGTGTGTGTGTGTGTGTGTGGTGTGTGTGTGTGTGTGTGTGTGTGTGTGTGTGTGTGTGTGTGTGTGTGTGTGTGTGTGTGTGTGTGTGTGTGTGTGTGTGTGTGTGTGTGTGTGTGTGTGTGTGTGTGTGTGTGTGTGTGTGTGTGTGTGTGTGTGTGTGTGTGTGTGTGTGTGTGTGTGTGTGTGTGTGTGTGTGTGTGTGTGTGTGTGTGTGTGTGTGTGTGTGTGTGTGTGTGTGTGTGTGTGTGTGTGTGTGTGTGTGTGTGTGTGTGTGTGTGTGTGTGTGTGTGTGTGTGTGTGTGTGTGTGTGTGTGTGTGTGTGTGTGTGTGTGTGTGTGTGTGTGTGTGTGTGTGTGTGTGTGTGTGTGTGTGTGTGTGTGTGTGTGTGTGTGTGTGTGTGTGTGTGTGTGTGTGTGTGTGTGTGTGTGTGTGTGTGTGTGTGTGTGTGTGTGTGTGTGTGTGTGTGTGTGTGTGTGTGTGTGTGTGTGTGTGTGTGTGTGTGTGTGTGTGTGTGTGTGTGTGTGTGTGTGTGTGTGTGTGTGTGTGTGTGTGTGTGTGTGTGTGTGTGTGTGTGTGTGTGTGTGTGTGTGTGTGTGTGTGTGTGTGTGTGTGTGTGTGTGTGTGTGTGTGTGTGTGTGTGTGTGTGTGTGTGTGTGTGTGTGTGTGTGTGTGTGTGTGTGTGTGTGTGTGTGTGTGTGTGTGTGTGTGTGTGTGTGTGTGTGTGTGTGTGTGTGTGTGTGTGTGTGTGTGTGTGTGTGTGTGTGTGTGTGTGTGTGTGTGTGTGTGTGTGTGTGTGTGTGTGTGTGTGTGTGTGTGTGTGTGTGTGTGTGTGTGTGTGTGTGTGTGTGTGTGTGTGTGTGTGTGTGTGTGTGTGTGTGTGTGTGTGTGTGTGTGTGTGTGTGTGTGTGTGTGTGTGTGTGTGTGTGTGTGTGTGTGTGTGTGTGTGTGTGTGTGTGTGTGTGTGTGTGTGTGTGTGTGTGTGTGTGTGTGTGTGTGTGTGTGTGTGTGTGTGTGTGTGTGTGTGTGTGTGTGTGTGTGTGTGTGTGTGTGTGTGTGTGTGTGTGTGTGTGTGTGTGTGTGTGTGTGTGTGTGTGTGTGTGTGTGTGTGTGTGTGTGTGTGTGTGTGTGTGTGTGTGTGTGTGTGTGTGTGTGTGTGTGTGTGTGTGTGTGTGTGTGTGTGTGTGTGTGTGTGTGTGTGTGTGTGTGTGTGTGTGTGTGTGTGTGTGTGTGTGTGTGTGTGTGTGTGTGTGTGTGTGTGTGTGTGTGTGTGTGTGTGTGTGTGTGTGTGTGTGTGTGTGTGTGTGTGTTGTGTGTGTGTGTGTGTGTGTGTGTGTGTGTGTGTGTGTGTGTGTGTGTGTGTGTGTGTGTGTGTGTGTGTGTGTGTGTGTGTGTGTGTGTGTGTGTGTGTGTGTGTGTGTGTGTGTGTGTGTGTGTGTGTGTGTGTGTGTGTGTGTGTGTGTGTGTGTGTGTGTGTGTGTGTGTGTGTGTGTGTGTGTGTGTGTGTGTGTGTGTGTGTGTGTGTGTGTGTGTGTGTGTGTGTGTGTGTGTGTGTGTGTGTGTGTGTGTGTGTGTGTGTGTGTGTGTGTGTGTGTGTGTGTGTGTGTGTGTGTGTGTGTGTGTGTGTGTGTGTGTGTGTGTGTGTGTGTGTGTGTGTGTGTGTGTGTGTGTGTGTGTGTGTGTGTGTGTGTGTGTGTGTGTGTGTGTGTGTGTGTGTGTGTGTGTGTGTGTGTGTGTGTGTGTGTGTGTGTGTGTGTGTGTGTGTGTGTGTGTGTGTGTGTGTGTGTGTGTGTGTGTGTGTGTGTGTGTGTGTGTGTGTGTGTGTGTGTGTGTGTGTGTGTGTGTGTGTGTGTGTGTGTGTGTGTGTGTGTGTGTGTGTGTGTGTGTGTGTGTGTGTGTGTGTGTGTGTGTGTGTGTGTGTGTGTGTGTGTGTGTGTGTGTGTGTGTGTGTGTGTGTGTGTGTGTGTGTGTGTGTGTGTGTGTGTGTGTGTGTGTGTGTGTGTGTGTGTGTGTGTGTGTGTGTGTGTGTGTGTGTGTGTGTGTGTGTGTGTGTGTGTGTGTGTGTGTGTGTGTGTGTGTGTGTGTGTGTGTGTGTGTGTGTGTGTGTGTGTGTGTGTGTGTGTGTGTGTGTGTGTGTGTGTGTGTGTGTGTGTGTGTGTGTGTGTGTGTGTGTGTGTGTGTGTGTGTGTGTGTGTGTGTGTGTGTGTGTGTGTGTGTGTGTGTGTGTGTGTGTGTGTGTGTGTGTGTGTGTGTGTGTGTGTGTGTGTGTGTGTGTGTGTGTGTGTGTGTGTGTGTGTGTGTGTGTGTGTGTGTGTGTGAATATCTACTCCTTTTTTTCCGCCAGCCAGCAATGTGGGTTTAGCAATGCAGTGTATCGAGTGGGCGTCAGATCCACATCAACCCTTAGTTTATAGTAACATTTGGCACCAGGATCTGAGTGTGGTGGACCGATACTTGCTTTTATCTTCCGCTTCTCAGGTGATTAAGGACTAAAACCTGATTATAGACTATAGCCTCTCGACCACCTCCACCACCACCATCACCACTACTAATACCACCACCACCAATAGTACTCATTTCCTTCCTCGTACCTCTTATTACTAAAACATGCAGCCTCGTATCTCTGGTGTAGTAGATCGGGTAATGTAATTGGTTTAGTAGGGACGTTGTGTGTCCTGCTCCCCCGCCTCGCCACCTCCTTTCTGATAGATCACTACACTAAAGGATGTTTGAAGGGATCCAGCGGGTTAGAAGTGGGCAAGGAGAGGTGAGGGAGGAAGGCATGAAGAAGATGAAAGAAAGGTGAAGGAGAAAAAGGAGAAGGAGAAAAAAAGAGTAAGAAGAGTAAAGGAGGAGGAATATAAATGAAATAATAGAAGGATATGGGAAAGGGGAGAAGGAAAAAGAGGATACCGAAGGATAGAGGAGGTGGTGGTGTAATGAAGAATGTTGGGAATAGGAGGAAGAGGCAAAGGAGGAGGAAGTAATTGTGTTGTTGAAGTGGTGATGGTGTTGGTGGGGTGGTTGATGTGCTGACAATTTAATTAAGAAGACACGCGCTCATTATAATTATCATATTAATGTTAGTTATTATTATTATTATTATTTTTTTTTAATTATTATTATTATTATTATTATTATTATTATTATTATTATTATTATTATCACTATTATTACTAGTAGTAGTAGTAGTAATAGTAGTAGTCATAGTAGTAGTAGTAGTAGTAGTAGTAGTAGTAGTAGTAGTAGTAGTAGTAGTAGTAGTAGTACAAAGGAGTACAAAGGAAGAACAGACAGCAACAGTCCTACTGGACCTAACGAGGCTGTCTGTTTAGCTACACTGCTACTACTATAATATCTACGTGATAGAGACAAAAGGACAGCAAAGTGGAAGGCTCCTCCCCACCCACCCCTCCCTCCAGCCGAAGCTGGCCGGAAGAGGAAGTGATACCATGTAGCATGAAAAAACTAACATGGAATTTCTATAGGAAAGAAATAAAAAAACAAGGAGTAATCTATGCTAAAAAAAAAATAAATAAATAAAAAAAAATAAATAAATAAATAAATAAATAAATAAATAAATAAAAAAATTTACGCAGTAGTGAAATATTCGACTTGGTGAACAGATGCTAAGTGCTTATCGAGTTTTTTCTTAAATTATTCAATTGTAGTACTGTTGACAATTTGTGCTGGGAGAGAATTCCAAACATTTACGATTCTATTGAAGAAAAAGTGCTTCGCTTCATTTGATCTAAAGCGCTTACCAATGATCTTGAAGCCATTGTTACGGGTGGAGCTTGTGAGATCGGTAGTTACATAATCGTTTATGTTAATATTATCAAAACCATGGAAAATTTTAAAAACCTCGTAGCCTATGTTTGGATAAACTGAATAAGTTCAGCTCCTTTAGACGTTCTTCGTAAGATTTGTTTCGCAGTCTTGGGATCATTTTAGTAATTCTTCTTTGTATTCTCTCCAGCTTATTAATATCTTATATCTAATATCTTTTTTATAGTATGGTGACCAAAATTGAATGCAATATTCTAGATGAGGGCGTACGAGTGCATTATATAATGTAAGGATAACTTTTTCAGATTTATAATCAAAAGTTCTACCGATGAAACCGACCAGTTTGTTAGCTTTTTTTTTACAACGTCTGAACAATGTTTATCTGGTTTGAGGTCGTTACTAATAGTTATCCCTAAGTCTTTTTCATGGTTAACCTTGGAAAGTTCAGAGTCATTCATTGTATATTTATTGAATTGATTATTGCTACCGATATGCAAAACTTTACATTTATCAACATTAAATTTAATTTGCCATTTCTTTGACCAATTGACTAACATGTTGAGGTTTGATTGAAATTGTAGTTTATCGGCGGTTGTAGTTACTTTACTCGTGATTTTCGTATCGTCGGCAAATTTTGATA
>JAXIVD010007821.1:0-19078 GCA_036785275.1 Cancer borealis | reverse complement strand
CTCTCTGCCTCCCTCTCTCTCCCCTCACTTTTATCTCCCAACACCCTATGCCTTGGGTTTTATTTTTACTCTCTCTCTCTCTCTCTCTCTCTCTCTCTCTCTCTCTCTCTCTCTCTCTCTCTCTCTCTCTCTCTCTCTCTCTCTCTCGTACTCCCTAAACTTTTTCGACTGAATCTGATTTGAATAAAGAGAAGAAATATTCCTTAAGTGTGTTCACGTAGTACACACACACACACACACACACACACACACACACACACACACACACACACACACACACACACACACACACACCAATACTTATAAACATTTGCCTCCTCGCTTCTCCCATTCTTTCGCTTTTCTTGTAATTTGCCTCTTCTTTCCTCTCTCCAATTCCTCCTTTCATCCAAAATTCCTCTTCCCTTCCCTTTATCTTACCTTCTTTCTCCCCTTCTTACCTCCACCACTCCTCCCATTCCTTTCCTTCTCTTCTCTTTTTTCCCTCTCAACCATTCTATCTTTCTCTTCTTTCTCTTACACACCTCACGTCTTCCCTCCCTCCTTCTGTATACATACCACCACCTCCTCCTCCTCCTCCTCCTCCTCCTCCTCCTCCTCTGCGCTTCGGACACTGGTCGTGACATAACGGAACGCCTGATGGTTGTTGGAAGAGGAGGAGGAGGAGGAGGAGGAGGAGGAGGAGGAGGAGGAGACGATAAGAAACAGTGAATAGAGATAAACAGAGAGAGAAGGAAGCAGTAGCAGTAGTAGTGGTAGTAGTAATAGTAATAGTAGTAGTAATAGTAGTAGGAGTAGTAGTAGGAGGAGGAGGAGAAGGAGGAGGAGGAAAAAGAGGAGGAGGAGGGAGGAGGAGGATATACAATTTAGCGAGAATGTTGGTACAGTTAATGAAGTTTAATTCAATACAATACATGAAATAATGCATACTGTGGGAAGTGTGTAGTGGTATGTATGTATGTATGTAAGTATGTGTACACCTGCACAACCCACACACGCAGCAGCAGCCTCAAAAAATGCCACGCCCTTCTTCACAAGGTCATGATTACCACTACCACCACCACCACCACTACAACTACAGCCACCACCACCATCACCACCACTACTACTACCACCACCACCACCACCAAATATCACCATCACCATTATTATTATCATGAGAGAGAGAGAGAGAGTCTTAAATGACTAATAATTGATAAGTGATGAGAACATTGATTGCTTCACATTACTACTAATTGCGAGGCTTCAATGAGGCTTCAGCTCGGAATAAAGCCAAGGGATGAGAGAGCTGGATAAGTAGCAATTTAAGTAAGAACACAGTTAAGTGAAAATAAAGTTAGTGTATGTAATGCAGTTTCATCTCTTTCTAAGTATGAGGAAGTGAGTTTGTAAGTAAGTGTGTTCGTTCTGTAAGTAATTCCTTCATAGGTCAAGCCTTTCACTTTAGTACAGTACAAATGTTACACTTAAAGCGGACCCAACGGTGTGTGTGTGTGTGTGTGTGTGTGTGTGTGTGTGTGTGTGTGTGTGTGTGTGTGTGTGTGTGTGTGTGTGTGTGTGTGTGTGCCACTCCATAATCTCTTTACTGTAAAAGAGTTATGAGTCTTTTATGTGAAGAGGTGAAGTAGAGTCGAAACCACCTGCTATCTTCCCTTCATAATCCTACCTCACCTTCCCCTTACAACCCTACCTCACCTTCCCCTCACCTGTCCCTACCCCCTTCCCCTTCCCCTTCCCCTCAACCTCCCAATAATGTCCGTCACCCGTTAAAAAGGAAGAAAGAAACACGTGAAAACAAAGTCGCATCACCTTATTGATCGTTAACATTGATAGTCAGAATGAACGGTCTCAGCGACGCTTTGCTTTTCTAATATTTCTGGTAAAACTCTTCTATCTATCCCTCTTCCATTTTCTTTCCCTGTCTTCTCTGCGTCTCTCCTCCTCCTCCTCCTCCTCTTCTTCCTCCTCCTCCTCCTCCTCCTCTTCTTCCTCCTCCTCCTCCTCCTCACTGCAGTATTTATTGCAGAATCTCCGGAAAAGCGAGAAGGCGCATTCCTTCCTTGACAGAGATAAGAATATAACCAAACAAGGAAAAACTTATTTCTCTCTCTCTCTCTCTCTCTCTCTCTCTCTCTCTCTCTCTCTCTCTCTCTCTCTCTCTCTCTCTCTCTCTCTCTCTCTTAATCTCCAATTCTCTGCACATCCATAAATACCTTGCAGTGTGGAAAGAATTCTCAGACACAAACAAATAAATTCCTTCACGTATTAGAAGAGAAAATATATAAGTAAATAAATAAATACATTTCCCCAAAATAAAATAAAAATACAGAAAAAAGAGAAAGAATAAAGAAACATGACGAAGGAGAAGAAGAAGAAGAAGAAAAGGACGATGTTTCACCAATTCTTTTCACCATTTCGTCGTGACTTCATATTACCGACGAGGTTTTAAGTTTTTAGAAGTCTCTCTCTCTCTCTCTCTCTCTCTCTCTCTCTCTCTCTCTCTCTCTCTCTCTCTCTCTCTCTCTCTCTCTCTCTCTCTCTCTCTCTCTCTCTCGCCCTCGTGTTGTGAAAGGTGAGTGGGTAGGCGATGGGCGTGAGGAGGAAAGGTTGGCTTGTAAGTGTGTGATTGGTGGGTTGGCGTGGGCGGGAGGCTGATTGGTTAACACTCAGCAAGCCACGCCCTTCCTTGACCTAATGGCTCACACAGATTTATGTCCTTTCAATGAACGAAACTGTACATACATGTGTGGGGGTTTTTTATGCATGTGTGTATGAGAGAGAAAGAGAGAGAGAGAGAGAGAGAGAGAGAGAGAGAGAGAGAGAGAGAGAGAGAGAGAGAGAGAGAGAGAGAGAGAGAGAGAGAAAATATAGCAGACTTTCTCTTTTGTTCTGAGACAAGAATATTTTATCGTATTCCACCCCCGCCCCGTCCAGCCTCCGCGAAGAAAACGAGATACGTACAGTTGCCAGTATCAAGTTCTCCCGTTAGTGAGATGACGCAAGGTGGCGGCCTTACCTTGACCCGACTCGGCACGAGCCTCACGCAGCCACGAGCGTTGGGAAGGAGGGAAGGAGGGAGAAGAAGATGAGGGGGATGGTGGGGAGGGAGATATTGCTCCTTCCCTCCTAAACGTGGGCTGCGAGGTTTTGGAAAGTGTTCCGATTCTGATGTTCGGTAAATGATTATGCGAGAACCATGAAGACTTTTCCTTTTTTGTGAGGCTTGTACAAGGGTGCAGCACGAGACCCACAGACCTGGGGTGTTTAGACATGGAAAAGGAATGTTTGAAAGGGTACTTACTTTGGTGAGGTGTGAAGACGAAGGGCGAGGTGTCCTGCTGGCCCAGTGACGTCACGAAGTCCTGGTCGTCAGTGTCGTCGTTCTGGACCCTCGCACACCAGGCGGCGTAGCTGGTCTCACCGAGAGGTGCTTCGTTCCCCCAGTCTTCATCTTCTCCCACATGGGTCAGGTCACAGGCCGAGGCCGACCCTCTGCTGAGGCCAGGCGAGGTGGAACTCAAGTCACGGCTGAGAGAGGTCAGGTCCGACACGGACGAAGAACCGTTCCATTTATATATCTTGGAGGTCTTTGAGAACGCGTCGTGGTCAAGGCTGGTGTTTGAGGCGTAGGCGGTGAAGCTGCCAGAAGACGAATCGCCCACCGAGCTGCCCCTGAAGGCACGGCCGGGTGGGGCGAGTGAACGACCAACATATCTCAGGTCTGGGCTTGTCCTTTGGTCGTCATATAGTGAACTGGAGCTGGAGCGTTGCTCGTCGCTGTGACCGTTGAACACCACACGGTCTAGACCGTCACTCAGGGAGCTCGAGAGTGAGCTCAAGGACTTCATGGAGTTGAGGTTGTGGAGCGAAGTGTCGCTGCCGTGCCCGTTGTGAGGCACATTCATGTACGGAGACGTGACCTGCGGGCCAGAGCTTCGCGTCCATTCATCATAGTAATTACTGTTACTGTCGCGGGAACGCAGGTTGTCCAGGCCCCTGCCATGGTCCCTACCGGGGGTGTGGTGCCTCTTAGCGGGCACCGGCACATTCTGGTAGATGGGGCGGGTCATGACCCGGCCCTGGTCAACCTCGTCTTCGGCCAGAGCTAGATCTGGATTAGACTTTGAGAGGCGGCTATTCAGAGGAATGTTTTGGTAAACGTGAGAGGAGGGTCCCTTCCTGGCATCAGAAGCGCCGTTGAACTCCGCCTCCCAGGCATTGTGGAGGCCGAGGCCGTTGGTGGGGCTGGAAGCTGTGCCACTCATGGTTGTTCTGCAGCTGTAACTCTCCAGAAGAAAGTCGTGGTCAACAGGACTGCTTCTATCTGCAGTTTTACTTTCCACTTTGAAGTATGTGAAGTCTTCTTTACTACCGTTGTATGGCAGCACGTCCCCACTCTCCATCACGTCCACGCCGGTGACCTCCGCCTCCGAGCAGAACAAAAAGAACTCATCAGGATAGTCGGTGCCCGGACACTCACTCCTTGGGTGCGGTGAATTATGTCGCGTCTCACTGTCTGTGTCCAGACTCTCTTCACTTTCAGCGGTGACTAACTCTCCTGAAGAACCCCTCTCACCCACATCCTCGAGAATGATGGAATCTGTTAGACTTAGCTGGGAGGCGTGCAAGGGTGAGCCTGGCTCAAGAATGTTCAAATATTGTGCGTCCTGATCAAGTGTTTCCGTTGAGTCTCTGTCTGATGACCCACTGTGGACGGTAGAATCAGAGTCAGTGTCACCGTAGTAAAGGTCTGCCCGGATGAAGTGAGGGTCAGGAAGCAGATCCTCGACGCCCCGGAAGTATAGGTTAGACTCGGAGTAGTTCCTTCTGGAGTAGAAGTCGTCGTAGGGGTCGTCGTACTCCACCTCCTCAGTGATGGTGTACAGCTGTGACCCGCCAAAGCTGCACAGAGAGCTGAACTGTCCCTGCTTCCTGGGCCGCAGGAAACTGTTTTCGAGGGAGAAGTCTGGAAGGACCTGAGTGGGGATGGGCTGGCTGAGGAAGGCGTACAACGGGGCGTCACCGTCGAGTGGCTGGTCCTGGGTGACAGCTTCGGGCTGGCTCTGGCTGCGGTACAAGTCCCCAGGGGCGGCGACAACGGAGCCGCTCCAGTGGTCTAAGTAAGAGAAGTGTGGCGTGAACTGTTTGTCGCACAGATAGTCACCATTGGCGTCGTAAGGGCACGGGTAGTCTATGGGTTGGTCGTCCGGAACGTCGTCCAGAGATATGCTACCTTGGTAAAAGTAAGGATCAAACTGCGGGTCGTAAATCCTATCATCGACTGGAGGAATGTCATAGTCAACACTACTGTCACTATCTGACTCACTGCTGTCTGCGTCACTTTCTGAGTCACTTTTGCTGCCTTCCGCAGAGTGACTCCTTTCCTCGCAAGGGGTTGTAGGGGGAAGGCAGCTGAGCCTCACACTCGGTCCAGAACATTCCTCCTCCGTACCACTGTCACAGTTGTGTTCATCATTATCATCATCACTCAATACAACGTCGGCATCATCGTGATGGGGGCTGGTAAGTGCGGTGGCGGCACAGTCACGCTTGCTGACTGCCTTACACGCAGTGTCTGAGGCCGCCCAAGCCGGGCTGAGCAGCGGATGTACGGGGCTTGTGTCTGGCCCCCGGGGGCTGGTTGCCTCACGGCCAGGTGTGTCGCCTCCTTGGCAAGGTGATGCCTCGGGCGAAACAATACACTCAAGTTTTACGTGTTGGTGGAAGTTTTCACTGTGGTGAACACTCTCACTGGGAGGGTCAGCTGTGATAGGTGGACACTCCTCGCTGTGGTCATTGACAGTTAATGACTCTGAAGCTCCACAGAGAGGATGAGAAAGGCCTTCTTGATCCGCAAGGGATTGGGTCTCTAGGGAAGGCTCAGAAGCGTTATCACAGAAGATAGAGGCGTGATCCTCACAGGTGGAGGCAGTGGAGTGCGGTGGATGATGGATGTCCTTTTGCTCACAAGTTAAGGCTACCTGCGGGTCTGGAGGTGACTCTGGACGTTCCTCTTGGGGCTCATCACTGGAGGCGTCCCTCGACCCTTCTAGAGTTGCACAGGCCTGTTCTGGGTCTGTGCTGGACGGCCTTCTCTCACGTGTGTCTTCCCGCCAACCGTTTTCTACGTGGGAGTAGCGGGTGAGGGCTGCGTGGTAGAGTAGAGTCAGCTGCTCCCGTGTCCCCAGGCAGGTAGCGCTGTTCTCCCAGCCTCCTGGACTCTCCCCGCTCCCTGTATTATCATTGGCCTCGTGCCTGGAAGTACTGTTAGCACTGCTAGGCGGGGACCTGGGGCGGCCTGCTTCAAGACTCCTCGCCCGAGTTTGACCACAGCTTCCCTCGTCCCTAGAGGCGGTGGTCCTCCCGCTGCAGCCTAGAGGACCCTGTTGTTTGCGAACAGCGTCAAGGCGTGTCTCTCCGCGTCCCGCCCGGCCTCCACCCCACCTCCTCGCCCCCCGTCTGTCACCGCTATTGGCCTGGCCCTTGCCGTCACCACCGTCACACTTAGCGTCACGTTTGTTGTTATTCCTGCCGTTGGTGTGAGTTACCGCCTCACTCTCACCGCCGCGGACACTCGTCCTCCCACTCTCACCTTCCACACACTTCTTCTTTTCACTTCGTTTGGATTTACTCAGCAAACCCTTGAGAATAATGATAAACTTCCTCTTTTTTTTGGCGGGTCTTTCGTCAGTAGTATCACCACCATTCACCACACCACTCCTGTCACCACTACTCTCCCGCGGCTCTCTCTTCACCACTACTCCACTACTTATCACCTCTACTTGTATCTCTCCTCCACCCACTTTTACCACGCGTTGCACTTTCTGTTTCTCGTCGCAGAATAATCCACACTCCTTCAGGTTGACAGGCAGGCCCCTCTGCTCGGGTCTCTCCAAGCTGTGACTCCCGCCGTGGCCGTGCTGGGGCGTGGCGTGGGCGCAGTATTGTGGAAGCGAGTTGGAGCGCGGCGCAGTGTTACCCTTTGAACACACACGTCCGTCCGCTCCAGGGGCGGCGGGAATACTGAGCCCCGCGCCGCCAGCATCGCCTTGAGGACCCGCCACCTCCTCTTCCTCCTCCTCCTCATCCTCCTCCTCCTCATCCTCCTCCTCTTCCCCCCTTCCTCGTACACACTCACATGAGTAGGACCTGACCACGTTGCTGTGTTTTCGTCGCAGTGTCTTAGAAGCGTCCTTACCTCTTGGCCTCCAGCAGCGTTCCACGGAGCCTTGGTTTTGACGGCGGGTCCCTTTACTGGTCCCCTGAGCGGGGGGCGTGTCCCCAGCAGTGCGGGGGACATAACTGAAGTCGTTCTTTGCTGGGATGTATGCAGTAGAGGACCTGAGGGACTTGAGGGAAAGGTGGTGGTGTTTGTGCTGGTGGTGGTGGTGAGGTTTGGGTGTGGTGACGTTGGTGCTGACGGAGTCTTCTCCAGCGCCAGTCATGTTGGGATCACAAGTCACTCCTAAGTCAACATCAACACGTCGCCGCCTTACGAGCACACTGTGACCACGACAGCCGCCATCATCTCCTCGACACCAGTCAAAAAGTAGAAAACACTAACTTAATTATAGATTCGTCTTGCATCCATGTGAGTCAGTAGTGTTGAGGTTGAGTGTCGCTGCAGCACGACACGCTGCATGCCTTCACCCACACAAGGAAGGATGACACATGTTCCCGTACACCATAACACCATCAATTGATCACGTCACGCACACAAACACTTTTTATTTGCTGTAATTAAGTTATTTTCATACAAATGGCCTTAGGGAGGTGGGGGAGGGATGCACTTGAGGGGGAGGCAGGAGTGGGGTGTGCCGTGCCCCTCTACATATGGCATGACCAATCCCTCCCCAAGGCCTCCAAGTCATTTGGGTAACACGTGAAAATAACTACTACTCGGTGACCTCCATGACTCTGCTTTCATTTCAGTGAAAGCCACGAGGAGAAAGTTTAATACCCGTGGCGGCGGCAACCTGGTGGGAAAGTACGAGGGTCAGGTCAGGGAGGGAAAGGGAAGAGGGGGGGGAGAAAGGAGAAAGGGAAGGGGGCAGGAGGGGAGACTAAAATCATTGTGCTTTTAGATATAAGTTTGTGGTGTAAGGAATTTTATATATTACTGTCTTTCACCTCTGTTTGTGTCTGTTCAACCAGCAAATAGCGTTTTTCCGGCTTTCCAAACACACGGTGGTTGGAACACTAGGGAAGCCATGCACTCAAACAGCCATACAGACATTCCACCGCACAACCATTCAACCACTACACAGCCAACACACCTGACAGACTCACAGACGTAATACCACTCACGGTCTTAATTATTTCTTATCTCACACAGACATTCTTCTACATGGATATCCCTCTGTGACGCCTTTACACACACACACACACACACACACACACACACACACACACACACACACACACACACACACACACACACACACACACATAAACACACACACACACACACACACACACACACACACACACACACACACACACACACACACACACACACACACACACACACTGGGCACACGACTTAATGCCTTCTCATGATCTCCACATTTTTCTGTCCTGTTTACAATACGGAATTTCATGACCTAGAATTGCAACTCTAAGGCTCAGGTGAATTACTTTGTTGTTGTTTAAAGATATAAAAAAAATTAAATGTGTACAAGGTAAAGAGTTAAATTACATGTATAATTGTAATTGATTGAGAATTCCTGTTTTCTTCCACCACCACCACCACCACCTTCAGAACACCTTCGCTGCCTAATTGGTGATGTTGACACAGGCAGTGACGCCATCTGGTGAGTGGGTGTGAAAGGTGTGAATGTACCGTATGACACCTTTCCTTTTCTCTTCCTAGTGTGTTTGTTTGTCGTGTCAAACATTATCAAACTCAACGTTATGATATGTTTTCTAAATGTGTTTTTCTGTTTTTTCGTAATTTATAGAAAGAAATTGATGTTTTGACTTTTGTTATTTAATATTGAAGCCGAAGATTTTGGGATAGTATATTTACGTTCAAAAATTAGTTATTCATTATTGAACTTCCTACTAAACTATGTATTGACGTACTTCTCGCGGGCAATCTGGGACATCTCTGAGGAATGAGGAACAAACATGTACAGTAAATTCAAAAGATAATTACTACAACGTTAGGTATGATCAGGTGTGTTCTATTAATTCTCAAGCGTGACGAAGAATAAAAAAAAGAAGACAATCACTGATGTTATGATGTTACAGGGAATTATAATTCACATCAGCTGTTTAGTCTGACACTGCTGTGATGTGGTGCTGACAGCGGCATTCTTTTGGTCTTAATATACACAGCTTTTAGCATGGTATTATGAGGTGGTCCTGCATGGCTTCAAGCTATTGTGAGGGTGTGTCGCCATCTTGGTACTCATTCCTTTGTGATTTAGAACTTTACTATATACTGTGGCTTCCTATGTGTGTGTGTGTGTGTGTGTGTGTGTGTGTGTGTGCGTGTGTGCGTGTGTGCGTGTGTGTGTGTGTGTGTGTGTGTGTGTAGAAAGAGAGGCAGACATATGTTTTGACCATAATAACACACACACACACACACACACACACACACACACACACACACACACACACACACACACACACACACACACACACACACACACACACATTCAGCCTTCCAGTATATTACAGAGTCAAGTGTTTGTTCATTTTTTCACTCTTCAAAAAGTTCTCTCCTTAGCCAGTCACAGGGCGGCTGACGGTCTCCTTCTTATCGATTATTATCCTCGGCTGACACACTGCCTCGAACCTGGAAAAGAGAGAGAGAGAGAGAGAGAGAGAGAGAGAGAGAGAGAGAGAGAGAGAGAGAGAGAGAGAGAGAGAGAGAGAGAGAGAGAGAGAGAGAGAGAGAGAGAGAGAGAGAGAGAGAGAGAGATTAGTTATCTTGTACATGTCCAAATTACATTTATCTACAAATCTACTAAATAATTTATGATATGATAACTATTATGTTCGTTAATTACGTTATGTATATTCATAGCCAATTTGCACACACACACACACACACACACACACACACACACACACACACACACACACACACACACACACACACACACACACCGTTACCAATACGTTACGGTAGTTCAGTCAGCACCGTCACACTAACAGTTACCTTCACATACACCACTGATTAAGAACTTTGAGTGGTGGTGATGGTGGTGGTGGGGGGGGGGGGGGGGGGGCAGCCACGTGGGGGAGAGTTACACTGTTCGGCTCAGCTCCAACTCGGCTCATTCTTGACAATATTTCCAAGTTTTTATGTTTACTTTTTTCTCTGACTCCACAGAAACCTTTCACTTTCCGATCTATTCCAAAATTAATGAAACGTCAATGTTACTTTCAATTTATTTATCTTTTTTTTTTTTTTTTATTATTATTTATTTATTTTTTAGCTTGATCAGTGAGTAACAGTAAGTTCATGTATTTTGAACGATAAATTCCATCCGGCCATGTAAGATTTCCTTCATACAAATACCTTACTTTCTTATCCACACTCACAATTAATGGATTCTCAATATCTATATTCTAAAATTCACGTTTTTTTCCTACACTGCGTCGTACAATGAACACTTGAATTAATGGGTCTAGGACGAGTTGATCTGAATTATTTCCTTCACAACGAGAATTAATAAGAGGAAAAAATGCATTAAGTCAAGGGGATTACCCGTGACGGGGATTACCCACTTGAGTGTCACATTTTCGGGAGCAAGACGAGTCGCGGACTTAAACGCGGTGTAAGGTAGTGATCTACAACACGACAACGCATGTACGACCCCGCCACGTGCACGACTAAACACTCATCCCATTTTCTCTCCCTGTGTCGCCCTTCTGTCATTCATTTGTGGTTGTCGTGGATAATTACACTGCATTTTCACTTTTTCCACGTACACACAGAATCAAGTATAACCATTTTCTCATTTTTAACTCGTACATCTACCTCTGAAACCAAGCGAAGTTCAGTCAGAGAAGTGAAAGTGATCTTGTGTCATTTCTTTTTTCTTTTCTTTTTCTCGAGGGATTTTTTGTCACGTTCCTCTTCCACTCCCTCCTTCAGCCCTCCCTCCCTCCTCCTCACTACGCCTCTGGTTGGAAATGTAACGCGTGCCTTAAGTCTCTTCGGTTCGGGTGAGTGGCGGGAAGAAACAGATGTAAGGGATTTTGTGGTGTAGTAAATCATGTCCCTTGCCCACAAATAAGACAGATGGCATCCAGGTAGAGGCTAGACATGTGTTAGTGGGTTGGTGGGGCTGGGAAAGGTATGTGGGTGTAGGGGTGTGGGTGTGGGGAGGGTAAGTGGGTGTGGATGAGGAAGAGTGTTTGGGTAAGTGGGTGTTTATTTTCCTGTGTCTCGCTTCGTCTGGGGTGACTACGAACATTTTCATTATTACGAAGAGTATTTTCCTCCTTTTTATTCATTTTTTTCTCTCAGTTTGTTTGTATTATTTGCAGTTAGACATTTTGTAATCTTAGGCTACTCATTTCCTTCAATAGATTCGCGGTTTTGGTAAGAAGAAAGATATTATGTGAGTACACTTCCTATACTTCTCTTCAGTACCTCTCCACATCCTTCCATATTCCTTGCTTCCCTCGGGTATATGAAATATGACCGTGTATATGGTATGTGACAAATAATTAGAGCCTAATCACCTGCTACTAATATAATTTCAAATTATATTGATTAACAACCATCATAAAATGATAACACACACGATCGAGAAGCACATAATATATCATAGTTAGTGTTTTAAAACTATTTTCTACGAGAGAATATAAGAAACGTACCTTGCAAAGGGTAACCATGATAATTTTCTCTAAAGTGAAACTACAGAGGAGAGAAAGAACGTTCAAGAGAAAAGAACGCGGCTCTTTCCACCGTGTTCCAGTCTTAATTACTGTATTTCTCTGTTGCGACATTAGACTTTCAAATGGAGGTAACCAGGCTTTTACATAACCCGTCCGGTGCATGCGTGATGAGGGGGCGTGTAGCAAGCAACCCCCAAGCGTTGAGGAGGTGCAGGAGGAGGAGGGAGAAGGAGAGGAACTGAAGGGTGAGGAGCGAAACGATACAACCAGTTAAATAGAAGAATAAAGAGGAAGAGGAAGAAGAGGAGGGGGAGGAAGAGGAAGGAACTGAAGGGTGAAGAACGAAACTATAAAACCAGTTAAGTAGAAAAAAATGGATGAAAAAGAGAAGGAAAAAAGGGAGGAGGAAGAGGAGGAACACATACTCCTTCGTCAGGTTGGCAAAAGTTGATGCAGAATTCTTTTTCATC
The DNA here is from genome assembly GCA_036785275.1 of Cancer borealis. Taxonomy (NCBI): domain Eukaryota; kingdom Metazoa; phylum Arthropoda; class Malacostraca; order Decapoda; family Cancridae; genus Cancer; species Cancer borealis. The sequence goes on along the minus strand of JAXIVD010007821.1, from coordinate 6,749 downwards.
TAATAATGTATGCATAAAATAATTGTATAGTTTTTCAGAATTCTATTCCCCGCTTTGTAGTACATGAGTATATTAATAGTAGTAACTACTAGTAGTAGTAGTAGTAGTAGTAGTAGTAGTAGTAGTAGTAGTAGTAGTAGTAGTAGTAGTTGTTGTGGTAATAGTGATGATGATAATGATAATAATGATAATAATAATAACAACAATAATAATGATAATGGTAATAATAATAATAATAATAATAATAATAATAATAATGATAATGATAATGATAATAACAATAACAATAATAATAACAACAACAAAAGAATGTAACAATAATGCACTGATTACAATGTACAAAGTGATACTGACAAGTGAGGGGAGGAGGTGAGGGAGGGCAGATGGAAGAGAGAGATAAGAAAGGAGGAAAAGCGAGGAAGCCAGGTGAGAGAGTATAAGAGGAGGCCCGGAGGGGAGAGGAGGAGGAGGAGGAGGAGGAGGAGGAGAAGGAGGAGGAGGAGGAGGAGGAGGAGGAGGAGGAGGAGGAGGAGGAGGAGGAGGAGGGAGAAGGAAGAGTGGCCCAACAGGTTAGTCGAGTCTCAAGTAATCAGCCTCTAAATCTCAGGTAATCCAGGCGAAGGGATTCACCTGTTCCTTTGGTATCCATTCGTCTTTGAGGGAGTGAGTGAGTGAGTAAGTCTGTTTCTCCTGTCTATCTGTCTGTCTGTCTGTTAATTTGAGTGGCTCCTTTTACCTGTTCACCTGGTGCTTGGTGCGTTAGCCTCAGCGTGTGTCATTAGTGTACATAAAGCAGAAGACACACGACTGACTCTGAACCATATCTTAGCAAGGTGGTGGTTAGGACCGGCTACTCATTTTCAGGGGCGAGGCTGGACCGGCGGTGACTCTTAGAAGGAACATATAAGGGAGGGAGGAGGAAGTCACTGGTGGGTTATTTCTTTTCATCTCTCTCTCTCTCTCTCTCTCTCTCTCTCTCTCTCTCTCTCTCTCTCTCTCTCTCTCTCTCTCTCTCTCTCTCTCTCTCTCTCTCTCTCTCTTTATCCCTCCACTTCTAGCCACTCCAGATCGGACTTGGCAGACTGACGGAGATAATTAACGTCCCCGAGGAAGTGGGAGCATCAGGAACTTAGGGAAGAGAGGTCGAGAGGCTCAGCGATGGAGGAGGAGGAGGAGGAGGAGGAGGAGGAAGAAGAAGAGGAGGAGGAGGAAGAGGAGGATCGAAATGGAGGTTATTCATCTTTTGCATTATTGACGTCTTTGATATACCTGGATAAGTAGTAATAGTAGTAGTAGTAGTAGTAGTAGTAGTAGTAGTAGTAGTAGTAGTAGTAGTAGTAGTAGAAAAGAAAGAGGAGGTTGAGGAGAAAGTCAAAGATATGGAAGGAGGAGGAGAAGAAGGAGGAAGAGGAAATTCAGGGGACAAGGAGAGAAAAAAAAGAGAAAAGAAAATTAAAGTTAGTGGGAGAACAGTAGGAGGAGTAGGAGGAGGAACAAAGGGAGAAAGGAAAAAAAACAGGAGGAAGAGGAAGAAGACGAGAAAGAGGAGAGAATTAAACACCTTCAAGCTAAGTCACAACCTTTACAAGCCCTTGGACCACCCTGTACATTGCCTGCCTGCCTGCCTACCCTGCTCCTGCCTCCCTCAAGCCGCGGCCTCACTAACTACAAAGCCGATACCAAAGACGTAAGAGTGCTGAGGGCCAGAACATACCAGAGGAGGCGCAGGAACGATTATCAAGGCATTTCCATACTCATCCCTCTTGAAAACATCCGCAATTACCAACGAGAAGAGAGAAAGAGGGTTGGTGGAAGGTGGTGCGTGCATTAAAGAGGGTTGTGTCGTTGCTTGATCTTGGTTGGGTGCAATGTGTGGTTTTTAAGGCAGATTGATGAAGGAGGGGAGGGAAGGGACAGCGGTTACGTTGTTTGGTCAAGATGTGATGTACTGTATATTGTTATTGTTATTGTTATTGTTGTTGTTGTTTTTGTTTTTTTTATTATTATTATTAGTATTGGTGGTGGTGGTGGTAGTGTTTCGTTGGTACTGTTTCCGTGTTTATAAGTTTTAATTAATATTGTCACCATCATCCTCACCGTCAGTACTTAAATATATATATATATATATATATATATATATATATATATATATATATATATATATATATATATATATATATATATATATATATATATATATATGAAATTAATCATTCAATTTTCTATTTTCACCGCACAAAAAATAATCACTTCTAGTATATCAGTAAATAATTAATTAATCGAATCCTTTTAACGTGTGCGCATCAAAAGCGATTGGATCACACTATCACGCCTCGATTTTTGAAGTATGTTAGCAAATATATATAGTTTTAATTGAATAGAAAAATTTCAGTAGTTATGTTTGATGCGAAAAACAAACGTGACTTTGATTATGAACTTGTGCTTTCAAATTGTAATGTTTGATTTATTTTTAATGTTCAACTCAAACAGGAACAGATGGATGGATTTTGTTAAATGCACTCCAGTCCATATTAGATCAGTGAGGGGAGAGAGGGAGGGGAAAGGAAGAGGAGGAGAGGATGGGAGGAGGGGAGGGAACGGAGAGGAGAGGGATGTGAGGGAGTGAAGGACGTACAGGTGAGCGAGGAACGAGTGCAAATGTGGGAAACACACACACACACACACACACACACACACACACACACACACACACACACACACACACACACACACACACACACACACACACACACTTACCGCATCCAAGAACTTTCAGTGTAGATAATTAACTTTTTTAGAAACTTTGAGAAGCCGTTGCCTCGCCTTGCCTTGCCTCCTGCCAGCTCGAGTCAAGGCTGAAGGGCATGTGAAGTTTCCATTTTAACACCCCTCCCCCCGACGCCCCCTGACGCCCCCTGAACCTTATCATTAACGTCAGGTCTCGAGTGAACACTAACACAGCTGAACCTTCCTCCTTCACATCTCCACTTCCTCCTCCTCCTCCTCCTCCTCCTCCTCCTCCTCCCTCCACGACCTCCATTCTTCTTTGGGGCGATCCATAAACCAGATTCAAGGGAACGTTAATATTCATGTATACACCACCGCTCTCTACACGATGCTATGTACATAAAATACACATTATGTCTGTGTTTGGGCCGCGGGGGGAATACTTGCAGTTCATTGGATACCTTCGAGATGCGCGCACAAATCTCTCTCTCTATGCACACACACACACACACACACACACACACACACACACACACACACACACACACACACACACACACACACACACACACACACACATACATACACACACACACACACACACACACACAGACACAGACACACACACACACACACACACACACACACACACACACACACACACACACACACACGTAATAGAGCTTGGCAGTGCATCGTGGCCTTGAAGGGACGTCACAACAATAGCACAAGGCAGGAAAGAAAGCACTGTCCCACCTCACGTCTTCCTTCCTCCTCCTCCTCCTCCTCCTCGTCTTCTTCCTTGTCTTCCTCTCCTGGGATCGGATCACGCTCTATACTCGCACTATAAACATTTCACAGCAACGAGCCTTTAAAGTGTGTCTGGATGATAAAGAGCCTCCATCACTCTCATGCGTACTTAGCTTTTTACATTTTATTCCGAGGTTAAAAGGAAATTATTTATCAGCAAACCTTTTCATCCGAGCACTCATCGATCGAGTCTCGCTTCGCCCCGATGATTGTGTGGACGTTGTGAGGAATTAATGCCGGCCTCGCATCTTTATTTTTATTTTTCCAGTGTTGATTTTCCAGCGAGTGATTCTGTGAGCCGTCTGGACCGGGCTGTGTGAGGCTGCTGCTGCTGCTGCTGCTGCTCTTCCTCAGACTGTGATCGCACGGCTGAGGAAGGATGCGGCGGCGGCGGCTGTGGTGAGGGTTCTGTCTACATTCCCACACGTTGTACACGCTTCCAGGCCAAACACACACACACACACACACACACACACACACACACACACACACATACACACACACACACACACACACACACACACACACACACACACACAGGTGAGGAAGTAAGAAAGCACGTAGGTAGGCCAGGCAATTAAGTTACCATAAGATTTAATCACTTAATCTGAAAAGCGAGAAGGAAGTAATGAGGAAAGCGAGCGAGCCAACAAACGAAGCTGGTCCGAGACGAGTAACGAAATGAACCTCACGACTGAACCGTTGCGCGTGAAGCCTTAACGTGGAAACTTAGTCGGGAAGTTATCGTGTCCGGGTGAAGCTGGAAACCGCTGGGCCTCAATAAACGGGGTGTGTGCCACAAGAATAGTAATAGCAGAACGTGGTCGTCGGCTGGAAAGAGATCCGCACAGAACCGCAAAGAAGGAGGAGAACCAGGAACGTCCAGCACACCACAGGGTCAAATTATCGTACATCACCGTCCGGAAAAGAAGTTGGCGAAGCGCAATAGTCAACGGAGTAAGTTCACAAATAGAAAACTTGAAACTAGGGTGAAAATGGCTGCAGTAATAATAGTAGTAGTAGTAGTAGTAGTAGTAGTAGCAGTAGTAGTTGTAGTAGTAATAGTAGTAGTAGTAGTACTAATAGTAATAGTAGTAGCAGTAGTAGTAGTAGTAGTAGTAGTAGTAGTAGTAGTAGTAGTAGTAGTAGTAGTGGTAGTGGTAGTAGTAGTAGTAATACGTATAGTTATAGTGGTGACATGAACGAACAAACACAACAATGATAATTATCCACCAAAATCTGATAGGAGCAAGAGACGCTGATAAGAAACGCGATAGATGTTCAAATTAGCGTAAGGAGCAGATAGAAATTTACAACACCTTCAGTTTAGAATTCAGCGAAGGTAAGGAGAGGCTGCCTTGCGGGACGACCAGCCAAGTAACGCTCCAGTGAGGCTCCTGCTAACAGGTTATGCGCCGAGGAAGCCGCGAGGATTATAATTCTATCCTCAAAGGAGCGCGGAAGGGAAGGGGGATGTTACATGTGATGGGATGCGGGGAGGAGCGAACTGGTTGCCTGGCTGATTGGCTGGCTGAGTGGATGAGTGAGTGGCGAGGGGTTTGAAGCTCTAGAGTAGGAGTAGACTCTGTAGTGCTGCATTTAGTTAGCAATATTGATTAAGGTTACATAAATAGTTCGTAGTTTTAGTTAATCCAATTGTGTTTGTTAATAATGATAAAAAGCTTAGTTACTTCAGCATCTTTGTTTCCTCAAATTCTTTTAACCTAAGGAGCAAATTGTTTAAGTTAATCGAGTGACAGAAGGACGGAAAAAGTTTGGCAAAAAGTACGAAATTAAAAAAAAATTGACTACCTGATATTATATGGGAAAATGATATGTTTTCTTTTTATATGAGGAAATTATTATTACGAATGAAGGAATAGTGAAAACTTAATAACCAGCCGGAGAGATAGCCTGGATAAATACTTGCAAAAGGAGGAAGAGAAACACTGGAGAATTATATGACATGGAGTGAAAGAATGTGGAGTATAAGGAATTTAATATTACGAATGGAGGAATAAGAAAAATGCAATAATTCGGGAGACTAAGATGCAATATGGTCAAGTGTTTACAATAGAAGGGAAAGGAAGAAGAAAATGGAATTCCACAGAAGAAAAAAAAATGGAAAATGTTTTACTTAGTAGAATATAAGGAAATTTATTTTACGAATGAAGGAATAAATAAATACTGTAATAATCAAAGTAAACGAAGGGGAAAAAAAAGACTGTTTACGAAAAAAGGAAAGGAAGAAAGTGAAGTAATAGTGAGCATAATAATTGCATGAGTTAGTTTCAGGAATAATAAGAAAAATAAATACGAATATAAGAATAGCCAAAAAATTAAATAACTAAGACGACATAATGAAAAAGAAAATTATTAGCAAAATATGAAGCAAAATAGATAACCAGCAGAGGATTTAAAAAAAATTGAATGTGATTAGAAACAAAATATTTAAAAATCAATATCACGAATAGAGGAATAACAAAACGCAATAAATAAGGGAGAAGAGGAAACCAAAAAAGTGTTACTGAAAGAAGAAAAAGAAACCACTTGACATAAAGGGAAAATGTAATAAAAATAGGAATGTGAGGAATTTAATGTTACGAAGGATGGAATAAAGATAAAATGTAATACAAAAAGTGGAGGAAGGACTTAACAAGCAAATTAGATCCAATGATGAAGATAAAAAGATTAAAAAATGACTAAAAATTATGTTGAAAATATGAAATGGTTGTCATTTTAAACGATATTGTAAATTATTATACAACTTAACTTATTATTTCCCTTCTTCCCTCTACAACTTCCTTCCTTCCTTCATCCTTATATCCATGTTGTGGTTTCCATTTTCCTTCTCTTTCTTCAAATTCTCACCTCACCTCACCACTCACTCATTCATTCATACATTCATACATACATACATACATACATTCATACATTCATACATACATACATACATACATTCATACAATAATACATTCATACAACACAAAATAGTAACACCAACCACTCCCAGAGAACAATACTGATAGAGTCTAAGTGGATAGTGGTGCTCATTTCTTCTCCTCCAGCTCCACCACCTCCTCCACCTCCTGCTCCTCTGCTGAGTCACTACCCACGCGTCTCGCCCGCCCACCCACCCACTCCGTGAATATTATTGGTGATCCTTGACTCCACCCAGTTCATTCCACTCACTTGATCCACCCATCCACCCC